>NMUG010009279.1:0-11333 GCA_002855965.1 Monotropa hypopitys
CATCTACTATTGGCTGAATTGAATGCAATCACTGATTTATCTTCCAATTCACATCCTAATTCATTTGGATGTGATTTGTGTATTCATTGAGGGAGAGGAGTGTGGGGAATTCAGTGGATTGAAATTAATCCAAGGATTGAATCCCTCCCCTTTTATCCCAAATTCTCCTAAAGTGTTTTAATCCCTGTTTTAATCCAATTTGCAGAAAAGAAAGTCAGTCACTAAACCCCTTGAAAATCTGGAAATCTTCACCATTACACATCACTTTCATTCATAAGCACACACAATTGAATCATACTTAAAAACAGCTGAATTCCCTGAGAAGAATGACCTGGACTCTCCAGTTATTATGCTTGAACGATATGGTTTGAACTCACTTATGCTTGAGTGAACTTCATTCCTGATTTACATTTTTTTATTGAATTGTGCAAACAAAGAAATAGACCAAGCAATGGTGTCGAGGTAGAGAGAACAATTTTGGTGTTGAGGATCACTCTTAGAAATTTATAGGTGCCATGTGTTCGATGAATTGCCCGAGTGGGCTTTGAGTTGGATTTTGGGTATGTCAACCGTGTCTAATCATTGTAACGAATACTTGGGATCGTGTCTTGCATAATTGGGTCCTTACGGTATTACAGGGTGTGAGTGGTGGTGAATTGGGGATTGTTTCCCCTTCATGTCATTTGTGGTGAACCTTACATTTATTCGGGATTGGTTGTGGGAACAATTGGGTGTGTGAGTGATGTGGCTTTCCTTGGGTGTTTGTACGTTGTGGGATGGTATTGGTCTTACCCTTGAGTGGATCGTGGAAATGGAAGAATGTGATGAGTTGAACTACAACGTAATATACCTAATGAATGTAATGAATCTCCAATATGAGGGATGGATCCCATGAGGACCACCCTTAGCCAATCCCTAAATCCTTCACCTAAAATCACCAATGGAAATAAAGAAGTGAAATGTGGACTTGACTTGGATGGTTTTGCCCAAGTCCTTGTGTTCGTGTTAAGTGGGAGATACGCGTTCCCTTTAAGTCGCGGAATTACTAGATATCATTGACGGGTGATGATCTAGGAAAAGATCCTTTGGCCATAGGTGGGAGATACGAGTTCCCAAGAAGTCTCGGGATATACTGGATACACTGGCAGGCGGGATCCTGCAACAAATCTTAACACATGTGATTGTTCTCGCCCTTGTCTAGGGGAGGTTGGAGACTCGATTGTTTAGGAGTCGTCTGGAAATGAATATTGGAATAAATAATCAATTCGTGATGATAATGTTGTTGTACCCCTTGGGTGGGCCAAGGTGGGGAAAAATTATGAAATGTGTAATTCCAATATTCAATATCAACTACAATCAAGTGAATCCAACACGTTACCAATGAACATGGGAATGATGGGAATGATGAGAGAACTTGACGTTGGGTTCCTTGCGAGTGATTATAGGTGTTGGTTGTGTCTTGACCGTGGTTTGGGTTAAGAGTAGGTGCGATTGTGTATCGAAGTTCGTGTGTCCCTTAATAGAGTTCACTAGCGATAGTGCTTACTTGGGAGACGCGTTTGTGATTTGAGGTGACACTTTACTCGTTGAACTTGGAGATACTCTTTGTCTCACGTTACTTGGGTGTGTGTGCGTTGTGCCTTCTCCTTGACTTGGTTCCCTTTGCTTGTGGCACTTAGGGTCGCATACCCTCGTGCATGCTTTGTAGTCGTTAGTTGTTACCTCACTAAGCTGTGGTTTGCTCAGACCCTCATTTCTCTCTCTTTTCCAGGTCTGTTCTGCAGGGTTTCTCTTGTAGGGGTGACTTGGAGCTTGCGCTTGCAGCTGGTTCCTTTGGAGCTGCGGCCTTGGCTCTCCTTGTGCAGTTGCACTTGTTTTCAGTTCTCAGGTTGTTATCCTGTTGTAGTTGTACCTTTTCTTTACAGTTTGTAGTGAGTAGTTCAGTTGTACTTCTCTCTTGTACTCTTCAGTTTTGTATATTGTATCAAGATTAATGTAATGAAAACTTCAACTGCAATGCTGCTGTATAGTAACTATTAACTCCCCACTATTGTGTTTATTGTATTTCAAACAAAAATAATGGAAATGTTTTACTTAAAAACATGGGGTGTTACAGTTGGTATCAGAGCTTTCAGTTTGAATACCTTTGGACCGTGGGGAGATACCTAGTCTCCATGGGTTCCTAGGGTCATTACGATTGATATGATCATTCTCGTGTGCCTTGGAGCACCATTGTCTTGGGTTTGTTCCCTTAGAGTCGTTTGTTTCGTTTCGACTCCTCCTTGGTTTGTCGAGTTTCCTTGAAGTGTGGGAGTTGAGTGTTGTTCCTCCCCTTAAGGCTAGGAACGCGTTAGCAGTTGTGCGCTTGGATGCCTTGTTTTCTTGAGAATTGTGGTATTGCTTCCGTTGTTCTGTTGAGTTTTAGACTCTCTTTTGGTTGTATAGTGAAAAATTATAACTCGTGGTAGGATGTGGGGTCTTGAGGCTTGTTGATTGTCCTATTTTGAGGCATGGATTCGTGGTCATCCTGTGATGTTAGAACTCCCTTGGGTTATCCATTCCACCGGAAGTTGAGTGTTGTGAATGTTGGCCAACCTAGTGGCTTGTGTCGGTTGTGTGACCTTGTGGTACTTCCTCTTGGAGTCCGCTGTGTTCTCTTGTCCGTTCTCTTGATGGTTGGATTTCTTTGCACCTTAGTAGTTTAATTGGTGTTTGTGGGTTGGATGGACATCCTTAGAGTTTGGAGTTTTCCTATCTATTCCTAGTGTGAATCCTTGTGAGGTTTGAGGCTGATTAAAGTAAGAGTGTTGGGATTGAGTACCTTGTAATTTTGGTCTCCCTTTGGTTGGTTAGTTGAGATGGAAGAAGTGAGTCCCAATTTATGATGGCCTTGCGAGAAGAATGGAAGGAGTTAGTAACTGGAGGTCATTCTATAGAAATGGGTTGTGTGGATCCATGGTGTATAATTGTGATTGTTGATGATTTGAGAATTAGACGTGTATTCGTTTTGTCTTGTTGTTGGCTACGTGAGGTGTGGCCTCGATTTGATTGTGCTTTTAGTGAGTTAGGAAACTGAGATTTTAGTTCTCTCTTGAGGTTTGGAGTGACAGGATGTGTAAAGTTATCTTGCAGACTCCTTCGAAGTGATTTTGAGTTTATGGCCGTGTTGGTTGGTGGTTCCAAGTTGGTGATTGAGGGTACGGTATCACTTGTGACTTAGAGTAGTGTTGTGCTTGAAATTATCTTTGGGGTTTCTTGGAAGTGTCGGTTGATGGTTTTGACCCGATAAGTGAGATTGTGGTATAGCTTGGTAATTGAGTTTGTGGTGTTGCTTGGAGGCGTAGATGCATGTGGAATTATTTGAAGTGTTCCTTGGGTTTCATTATGGCGGCGTTTGATGGTTTATAGATTTGGAGGTGATTTTGAGTTTGAGTTGCTATTTGGAAGTGTCGTGCACGTTTGGGTTGTTGTGATTCTGGAAGGATGTTTAGACAAATGTGCTTGGAAAGATAGGGTAGTGGTGTACTTGAGGCCTTCGTGGTAAGTGGTTCGAGGAGTGATTACGATTGGGTTTCAAAGATTGAGAATTAAGTTGAGGATGAGGAGTTTGTGCTGATTCCTTGGCTTTGGCTTGTGTTGGCAAAGGATTTTTTTGTGGTGCGACTAGTTTTCTGGCTTGTGGTTGATAGTGGAGTAGTGATGGTTCCTAGCCGTCCTTCATTGGCGATGTCATCTGAGTATGTCGTGCTTTCCTGTACTCGATTGTGATGTCTTATCGTTCTTGGTAATGAACTGGTGTTGACCGTTCATACTCTTTGTTTAGTACTCTCGCGTTTGTTTGGAGTTACCTTGGTGGGTTTGGTGTTCTTGAAACTACTTGTTGTTGGAAAATCTTCTAACTCCTCGTTCTGAGACTCTCGATGTTGTGATCATCTTTTGCTACATTTCTCCCGACGGTTCGCGAAATATCCCAAGTCGTGGCACTTGCGTAGTAGGGGTGCATTTTTTGCCTCTCGTGCGAAAATCTACCTACATGTGAAATCTTGTTTTCGGAATTGCATTCCGGTATCTCTCGCTCTCTCGTGTTGGCTTGTCGGTCTGGCAAATGTTTCTCATTTGCGGTGTCGCTTTGCGAATCCGACTTAATATCTTGTTTTTGACGCCGTGTCCCTTTCGTGCTCGGACATTCCTGTTTGGCGATGTGGTTAACGATTGAAAATTGTTTTGAGAGTGTGTGATGAAATTGTCTGCGGGTAGACTGTATGTGTCTCAGTAGTGTGACTAGTGAGGTGATGCTATGCTTTGTTGTGCAGTTTGTTGAGAGTGTTGGGTTAGAACTTGTATCTTTTTGAAGTCGACTACACCGACTTAGTTCTTGGCGGGGCTTGACATGACCGGTGTGTGTTGTCTGTGTCATGTGGTGTAGGAATGAACATGAATGGTTGTTTTGAGAAGGTGAGTGGCCAGCACATCTCAAAACAAACTTCTTAGTCATTCCAGTACCACACTAGGTTGAGTGTGGGTTAGTGTGTGAGCTTTTGGTGTTTGATTCGATTCTCTTGTGGTGTTGTGGTTGTTTGGGGCGATTTGGGTGGCACGGTTGTTGCGTGACCATCCCTTGTGGCTTGTCTTGCCTTCGAATCCTCACTCGTGTCGGTTGGATTGTGCTATCTTGTTCGAAAAATTTATCCTCGTGATTGTTTTGCGTGTTGTGGTATTGAAGTCGTGGTGAACGATCTTGCGGTGGTTGTAAATCGCTTCTTTGCTCTTCGTAAAATTCTGGAGAATAATTTGGAGAAATCGGAGTACCCGTATCGTGTCCGTGTGTCGGCATCGTACCCATACCATACCCGCATGTCGGTACCGTATCCTTGTACCCCAAATCATATTCTTGGCGTGTCCTCGGCGTATCGGCATGTCCTTGGTGTATCCTGGCATGTCCGTGTGTCTTCGGAGTATCCCTCGCGTACCGGTGTATCCATGTCGTGTCCCTCTGTATCCTTGATGTTTTGGCGCGTCCTTGTTCCATCGGCTCATTCATAGCATGTTGTAGCGCGTTCGTGGATGTTATGGGAATTTTCTAGGAACTCTTTTTGCGGTTTGGCTTTTGATGCCTTACAATTTCATTGAGAATTCATATTTCTCTTGTTCGGGCGATGTATAATCGTGTGGGAAGCGTGTGAACCCCTCTTTTTCCTAGAAAAACTTGCATTCCTTGTTGATGATTGTGCGTGTTTTCGGTTTCCCTTTGTCGCAAATCACTTGGTGGTGTGTTTGTTGGGCTTGTTGCGTGTTGAGAAGGTTGTCTAAGCTCCGTTTGATGCATTCGTAAGGAAAAGTGGTAAGTGGTTTTGGTCGCAGCGGAAGCTTGGTGGAGCGTGGTCTCTCGTCGGATTCCTTGTGGTTTGTTGCGTCGATTTGTTGTCTCCTTACTCCGGTAAATTTCGAGGACGAAATTTTTGTAAGGAGGGTAGTTTGTCACACTCTGGAAATTTTAATTAATTTCCATCTTTCGATAAATTGAATTCCTTGTATCGTTGAGTAAGTCCGGGTAGGACGGGCGTCCCCGGCACGATGTTCGTTGGTGGTTGAGTATTCGGGCGAATCTTTAATCGCATTTAAAATTCATCGATTTGATACATTCTTCAAATCAAAAATTCTTATTCATGAAAGTCGTAGAGAATTCGATTACGAATCGAACGCAACTTGAATCGTCTCAATCGGAGTCCGGATGAATAAGTTATGGCCAAAATACTCTCGAAAAAATCAACATTTCTTTCAGCACTTTTTTTGGTCGCGTAGACCGGTGGGCCAAAACCCCCGACCGGTCGTGGGAGGGTCAGAAAGGCCACGACCAGTACACCCAAAATTGCAAACCGGTCGCCGCTTGTAATTTTGCTACGCGAATTTCATTAATGAAGGGCAGTTTGGGGTTTTCACTAGGGGTTGTATATAACCCTTGGGTCCGAATTTTGGGGTCATCCTCTCCATTTGGAACCCTAATATTCTCTCTCTACCTCCCTCGCTCAACTCTCTCTCCCTTCTTTCCTCCATAGCTCCAAATCCGGTTGGAATCGGAAGAAACACGAAGGTTTAATGTCGTTCCCCTCACTCTCCTCTCCGCGGTGATGTGCACGGTTTGTCTTCGTTTGGTAAGTCTCTCTTTATCCTCTAGTTCATGCTCCTATGGTTACTCTCCTCCATTTTCTAATGGTGGAACCTAATAGGTGGTAACGAGAGCTTCGCGTTGACGGGCTCAGTTCGTGTTGGACATTTTCCGGTGATTACTCCGGCGACCTCTCCGGTGACTTTTCCGGCGACTCTCCGGTGGGTAATTTCTAACTCCTACTTAGTATGCGTGGGTGTGCGTATTTCCATTCTATGTTTCATTGCTTGTTCGATCATTGACTCACTATGCGTAGCTATATCACTTGTCGTTCAATTAGTTGGCGCCGGGTTAGTCTATGGTGATCGCGTTAATCTTGGGATGGTGTCGAGGTAGAGAGAACAATTTGGGTGTTGAGGATCACTCTTAGAAATGTATAGGCGCCATGTGTTCGCTGAATTGCCCGAGTGGGCTTTGAGGTGGATTTTGGGTATGTCAACCGTGTCCAATCGTTGTAACGAATACTTGGGATCCTGTCTTGCATAATTGGGTCCTTACGGTATTACAGGGTGTGAGTGGTGGTGAATTGGGGATTGTTTCCCCTTCATGTCATTCGTGGTGAACCTTACATTTTTTCGGGATTGTTTGTGGGAACAATTGGGTGTGTGAGTGATGTGGCTTTCCTTGGGTGTTTGTACGTTGTGGGATGGTATTGGTCTTACCCTTGAGTGGATCGTGGAAATGGGAAAATGTGATGAGTTGAACTACAACGTAATGTACCCAATGAATGTAATGAATCTCCAATACGAGGGATGGATCCCATGAGGACCACCCTTAGCCAATCCCTAAATGCTTCACCTAAACTCACCAATGGAAACAAAGAAGTGAAATGTGGATTTGACTTGGATGGTTTTGCCCAAGTCCTTGTGTTTGTGTTAAGTGGGAGATACGCGTTCCCTTTAAGTCGCGGAATTACTAGATATCATTGACGGGTGATGATCTAGGAAAAGATCCTTTGGCCATAGGTGGGAGATACGAGTTCCCAAGAAGTCTCGGAATATACTGGATACGCTGGCAGGCGGGATCCTGGAACAAATTTTAACACATGTTATTGTTCTCGCCCTTGTCTAGGGAAGAATGGAGACTCGCTTGTTTAGGAGTCGTCTGGAAATGAATATTGGAATAAATAATCAATTCGTGATGATAATGTTGTTGTACCCCTTAGGTGGGCCAAGGTGGGGGAAAATGATGAAATGTGTAATTCCAATATTCAATATCAACAACAATCAAGTGAATCCAACACGTTACCAATGAACATGGAAATGATGGAAATGATGAGAGAACTTGACATTGGGTTCCTTGCGAGTGATTGTAGGTGTTGGTTGTGTCTTGACCGTGGTTTGGGTTAAAAGTAGGTGCGATTGTGTATCGAAGTTCGTGTGTCCCTTAATAGAGTTCACTAGCGATAGTTGTTACTTGGGAGACGCGTTTGTGATTTGAGGTGACACTTTACTCGTTGAACTTGGAGATACTCTTAGTCTCACGTTACTTGGGTGTGTGTGTGCGTTGTGCGTTCTCCTTGACTTGGTTCCCTTTTCTTGTGGCACTTAGGGTCGCATGCACTCGTGCATGCTTTGTAGTCGTTAGTTGTTACCTCACTGAGTCGTGGTTTGCTCAGACCCTCCTTTCTCTCTCTTTTCCAGGTCTGTTCTGCAGGGTTTCTCTTGCAGGAGTGACTTGGAACTTGTGCTTGCAGCTGGTTCCTTTGGAGCTGCGGCCTTGGCTCTCCTTGTGCAGTTGCACTTGTTTTCAGTTCTCAGGTTGTTATCCTGTTGTAGTTGTACCTTTTCTTTACAGTTTGTAGTGAGTAGTTCAGTTGTACTTCTCTCTTATACTCTTCAGTTTTGTATATTGTATCAAGATTAATGTAATGAGAACTTCAACTGCAATGCTGCCGTATAGTAACTATTAACTCTCCAATGTTGTGTTTATTGTATTTCAAAAAAAATAATGGAAATGTTTTACTTAAAAACATGGGGTGTTACCTGCTCTGTCCGATATGTCCAATCCAGACCAAGACTTCTGGCCAAAACAACTCTCTAAACATGGCAGAGTCAAATGTGTGGGACAAAAATAATTAATGACTGAGTTGTTCCATCAGACAGACTGATCCATCAGTCCATATGGGACTTATCCCTGTAGCTCGGCAGAGCTACTGCCACACTGATGATCAGTCAATCATTGACCGGACCTGGGCTGGGCTGACCCGTCGGACCCGAACTGACCCGAACCAACCCAACAGCTCCCGGTCGGACCCCAATTGGGTTTTCTAACTTCTATTTCTTACGGTTTGGCCCCCAAGTGTTTATTCCTTGCTATATTTACCTCTTAAACTCAAAGCTAAGCCCAAATCAACTTTAATTCTATTTTTAAACCATCTCCAAGATATTATAAACTTTATTATTCAATATAAATTGTATTTTATGGGACAGGATCTTACATCCTCCCCTCTTTTAAGAAAGTTTGGCCCTCCAAACCTAAAATAATGCAAATGTATACTTCTGGCGCATGTCATCCTCCTTCTCCCACATGGCCTCATTTCCTGACTAGTTCTCCCACCAAACTTTGACTAAAGGAATGACTTTGTTCCGAAGCTTCTTCTACTATCAATCAAAGACCTTCACAGGTCGTTCCTCATAAGATAGATTCTTCTCAATCTCAATTGCTGGTTGACTTAGAACATGCACTGGATCTGCTATATAATTTCGAAACATGGATACATGGAAAACATCGTGCATATTGGCCAACTCTGGTATTAGGACTAATCGGTAGGCAAGTGGATCGGTTCTCTCAAGAATCTCGAATGGACCAACGTACTGAGAATTTAACTTCCCTCGCCTTTAAAATCTAATAACACCCTTCATTGGTGACACCTTCAGAAATACCTTATCACCATATTGAAATTCCAACTCCCTTCAGTGAGCATCTGCATAACTCTTCTGACGATCATAGGTAGCTTACAATCGATCTTGAATTACCTTGATTTTCTTCGTGGATTTGTGCACAATTTCTGGTCCAGTTAGCTTTGCATTTCCAACTTCTGTTTAGTATGATAGAGTCATGCATCTCCTTCCGTATAGTGCCTCGAATGGTGCCATTCCTATGCTTGCTTGATAGCTATTGTTGTAGGCAAATTCTATAAGTGATAGGTGTTCTTCTCGGCTTCCTTGGAAATCTAGCGTGAAAGCTCATAAAAAAATCTTCTAACATTTGAATAGTCCTTTCTGATTGACCGTCTGTCTAGAGATGAAAAGTTGTATTGAAGTTGAGCGTTGTTTCCATTGCCTTCTATAGTGATTTCGAAAATCTCGATACGAATCGTGGATGTCTATCTAATGTGATAGACACAGGCATGCCATGTAATCAAATGATTTTGCGTAGATAGGTGGTTGCCATCCGGTCCATAGAATAGTTGTTCTTGATTGTGTTGAAGTACGCGAATTTTGTCAAACGATACACTATGACCCATATCACAGTGTTGCCTTTGTTTGAACTAGGAAGCCCTATGACATAGTCCATAGTAATGTTTTCCTATTTCCACTTTGGAATTGGTATAGGATGTAATAATCCAGCTGGTTTCTAACAAATAGCTTGGATCTATTGACACTGCAAGCATCGGCTGACGTAGTCAACTATGTCGCACTTCATTCTCATCCACTAGTAATATTTCTTCAAATCTTGGTACATCTTTGTTTGACCTGGGTAAATTGTGAACTTTGATTGGTGGATGTCATCCATGATTTTCCACTTAATTTCCTCGTTGTTGGGTATGCATAGTCAATTCTGAAATCTGAGGATTTTGTCTGCTAGAGTGAACTCACTCTCTGGGTTGCCTCCAATACTTTCACCAATCTTTATGAGTTTTGGATCGCTTTCTTGTTTTGATTAGATTTCTTCTAGGACGGTAGGTTCTGCAACGATGGTGTTGAGATGTCCATGTTGTAGATGATCGAGTTCCTTCTTTCCCTTCCTGCTTAATGCATCAACAACTATATTGGCCTTCCCGGGATGATACTTAATGTTGAAATCATAATCCTTCATTAGCTCCATCCATCTTTGTTGCTCCTTCTGGGTGAAAAGACACTTCAAGTGTTACGCCCCGGATTTTAAACCATTTTTTTGAAATTACATAAATAGAAGATAAGAAATTCCGAAATTATAAGCCATTCACAATGATAAGAAAATCCAGGCATGAGATAAAATTAAAAGTGTAACATACATCCATAGAGTAATAGAGGGAGAGATGTATCAAGTTTAAGTTTTACAAAACATCCTACTCTATTACAAGCTCAAAGGGGCCTAAATGAAATAAAGAAAATACATGGGGCTTCTTCCAAATCTTTTCCAAAATCTTATAATGCTCCAAAATCCCCAAAGGAGGGGTCAACACCTGTAGAGAGAAAAAGAAAGGCGTATCACGCCAAAGTAGGAAATATCTATCAACTAGCATGTCCAAGACTAGCATGAACGAGTGTGTGAATGTAAAGAGATATGATATGATATGATGTGCAAGACCCATACATTGGCAATGATCCGACCACTACAAGTAACTCCAATTAAGTAACCGTATGCAAGAATAATCAAGGGACCACTAGACCAAGTGACCACACTACTATGCATTAGAGTTCCCATTCCATTTCAAGGTACCACATGTGTGAGTTTATTATTTGTTCATTCATTCCATCTTTGCAAGGTGATCCGGAATTCCATCCAAGTATATTCCATATGTAACGCCCCGTCCTGCGATGACCAATTTAATGATCCAGCAGACCCGGCAACATTACTGAAACAGAAAAGACAGAACAGAAAATAGAACAGACAGAACAGATATACTAAATGAAAATGCATTACTGAATTAAATAAAACTGCAGTGTTGTCCCTTATTATTTTGATGATGATTTTAATTGAAATATTATATGCACTCAATTTAATTTTATAAATGATTAAACGATCATTATTATTTTAAGTGATGATTCTAATTGTTAATTATTCTAATTGAATAATTCATCTCACAAATTACTTTAAAGGTAAATCAAATTGATAATTTAAATTCATGATAGTTGTGCTCAATTGTTAAAATTAGTCTTGTGATTAATTTTGTTATATCTTGAATTTATTCAATTTAATAAACTTGGAAATTTAAATATGTTAATTATAATTTATCCAA
>NMUG010009280.1:0-11332 GCA_002855965.1 Monotropa hypopitys
CCTTAGCCTCTAATCAAATGTCATTAAGTTCCTTGATTTTAATAAATGCTTAAACATTGAAATATGTCTAAGGAACATTAAATGACTTCTAAATAGTCCAAAGAGAGTTTTAAAGGATTTAAACCATAAAGAATAATCTCTTGGACATTAAGACAAGAATGATATAGAAATTAAGCATTAAAATAAATTCCTTGATTTAAATAAGTATTTAAACATTTAAATCATAATTCAAGGAATTAAAAAATCATTTTATAAATACTATATTTGTGTAAATAATGCACCATCAAAACTTAGGGTCAACAGTTAGTTATAATTCGCTAAGCATTCGTGAAACGGGTCTTATCGTGTCCTTGGCGTGTCGGCGTGTCGGCGTGTCGGCGTGTCTTGACGTGTCTCTGACGTACCCTTTGCGTGTCGGCGAACCGTAGTGTAATTAATGGATTTTTTCTGAGACGTCAAAGTAAGGATTATTTACGTTCGAGTTGGTAGAATCGAGAAGAGAGAATCCGACGCATGTACCATTGTTTCAAAAAAAAAGGAAAAGATTTTTTTGTAAGAGTCGTAGCGAGAAGACGGTGAACCCATGACTTTCAAGGATGTTGTTTCTTGTAGAATCCTCCATCTTTTATTTGTGTTGTGGAATCGATTTGCGTTGGTGTATCTGTATCGTATTCGGAAGTACTCTCTTGTACTATGGCATATTTCTGAGTCCGTGGATCGAGAAGTGTATTCTTGTGTTGTTACTATTTGCAAGTAGATCGTTGAATGTTAAGACGAGGTCATACCTTTACGAAAACGTATGTCCATTAGATGCCGAGTAATCGTATAGGACCCAACGTCCTACTTGAAACTTATACCATATTTTGTAAGGTTCAACTCTTGAGAAGATCATCGTGACGGTGAGTTTTGAGTCCGGTTCACCCATTGAGGATTGAAGTTTCTTTTGTTTCGTTGGACGGATGGTTTGGTTCTCATCCCATTTTTTACTCAATTTCGAGGACGAAATTTCTTTAAGGGGTATGAGATGTAACGATCTGATTTTCGGTGGACCCTTTTAAATTAAATTTGTTGATGTCAAAAAAAGGGGAATCTAAATAATTCCTTTTTTTGTTGTTTGATCATGATAAAAATAATAACATTATTAATAATAATAAATAATAAAACAAATGAAAAGCAAAAAATAAAAATAAATAAATAATAAGTTATATCCTATTCTACCCATAACTTTCTCCCAAAAAAAACTAAAAACTAAACCCATCCCCCAATCCATCTTCCCCTGTAACTCCCCTTACCCCGAAACCCTTCCCCCATTTCGCCCCCCCAACCGCCGAGATAAAAGATAGAGAGAGAGAGAGAAGACCGATCGAGAGAGAGAAGGGCGGCGTAGGAGGAGGCTGACGGCGGCACAGTAGTGCGGTGGCAGTGGGGTGGCGCTGCAGAGGTGGCGACTGTTCGCAAGGGAGGGAGGCGACGGGCTGGTGGCGACGACAGGAGGCTGCAGTGGTGGTGGCGCGTGGTGGAAGGCAGGCTGCGACGGGCGGCAGTAGGGGAGGCTGGTGACGGGTTGGTGGCGCGATGGGAGGAGGAATGATAGTGGGGTGATGTGGTGGTAGCGCAGTGCAGGTGGTCGCAGGTGGTGGTGTGGTGGCCTGTGGCGAGCGGCAGTCAGCAGCGACCGATGGTGGCTTTGGTACGTCTCTGTGTGTATTCGCGAATCTGTATGCAATTCGTGCGTGTACTTGTTCAGGTATGTGTGTATATGCACCGCGTGTATGTATGGGTGTGCTGTAATATGTAAGTGTATGTGCAGCGGAGGAGCTTCAGCGACAGCGGATTACGGTTGCAGTTTGTGGTTCGCGTCAGTGGTTCTTGAACCGACCCTATGAGGTATACCCAATACTTTCGGTTTACGTATGTGCAAACTTGTATATTTGCGAGCGTGTATTTAGCTATACCTGGCTATACGTACAGGGTTGACGGCAACGATGGATGGTTGACTGTGCTGCTTTGTTGGTTGCAACGATGGTTTGCCGGTGGATAAAATCTCTAACTCCTATTAAGTATGTGTGTGTACATAGGATTTCTGTATTGTGTTAGAATTAAGCGGTGATCTTGGGCCCTCGAGTTGTTTGATATGATGCCACTAGAGGCTTTAGCGTACCAAGTGTTCGACGAATTGTCCTTGTAAGGTTTAGGTTATGTCTTGGAGGGTTTGACACCATTGGATTATTATAGGACTTGGGTGGACGCGTGGTAGGTCGTGTTTAGTCCGTATAATTTTTGTAGTGCCCTTGGAGTGGGTTGGTCGGATGGCTAGAATTGTGATGTACGCGTTGATGTGTGAACTCGTCATACTTAGGAGGGAACTCGTTCCCTTGAAGTGAACTCGTCACTAGTCTTGGAAAACTCGTTCCCTTACATTGAATTCGTTAATCTACTCAATTCACCTATTAAACAACCAACCTAAATAACATGATTTGTGAATGTGGTGTGTGAATGACCAAACAATGTGGTCCTTGATTGTGGTGAGTCGGTGCATCCCTCGTGGCACCTCGTAAATTCGGTGCATTCCTCGTGGCACCTCGTGTTATAGTGCATTCCTTGTGACACTTTGTGAGATGGTGCATTCCTCGTGACACCTCGTGTGTTAGTGCATTCCTCGTAGCACTTCGACGTGAGTGAGTCCATCCTTGTCCTCGCCAAGGAGACTCTAAATCGATCCCGGGCTTAATGGTTTCCAAAATTGGTTTTCAAAATGATGGTCCATGTTTGGGGTAGCCCGATCCTTACTCGTGGGACGGTTCGAGACTCATGTGACATTTTCAAAGTGTAGTCCACGTTTGGGGTAAACCGGTCCTTATTTAGTGAGGCGACCGAGACGCGTGTGACTTGGTTTCAAAGTGATGTTAATCCGGGAGTCGAACAAACTATTTAAACAAGATAATAAATTCACCAACGTGTACCTATATAGATATGTATATAGAGGATGGTCAGTGTGCGATACGGTTAGGTGAATTGGGAGTAAGAGCTAAGTCGCGGAATTAGGTATTGGACTCGATACGGAGTTTGGGCTTGTGTACGATAGTTGGTAGCGGTACCACTAGAGAGGAGTTGTGTTCTTGGGAGTGTCCTTCCTAGGAAGTGTGATTGTTTTACCATGTCGGCATGGCATGGTCAAGGTTGAAGTCCTTGGTCCTTATGGCCTTTGTTCTAGCATACGTTGCCTAGCTGTGTGGTTACAGGATACTTGGTAAAGAGAGGGTTTGACTTGTGTGGTTGTCTGTCTTGAGTTAGGCTTACACTACGTGCACTTTAGTTTTGTTACTGTTTCTGTATGTTTACTTGTGGACACGTAGGCACGCACCGCATGTGCATGCTTGGTAGTAGTTAGGGGTTTTCTCACCGAGTTGTTGTTTGCTCATACCCTCTTTCTTTTCCTTTTTCTAGTCTGTGTTGTAGGGCTAGACGGACTTGGTGGCTTGGAGTTGGAGTCAGCTGCTGAGTTTTCTTGGACTCGGCTACCTCAGCTCCAGTAGCCTATTGTACAGGATAGTGTAGATACAGTGTTTCTATTGCACTTTCTTTTGTGTTGTACTTCAGTTTTGGTACTTTCAGTTATAGTTTCTTTACTCTGTACTTGTAGCTCTTTCTGTTCACGGTAGCAGTTGTAGTAGGCTTGCTCTTGTACTTCTCTTCTGCTCTTTACTTGTTGTACCTCTACTTCGTACTGTACTGTAATGTAATGAGAAACTCAACAGACTGTATCTAGATAGAAAGTAGTTGTATCCTCTGTTTATTATTTAAACTGTATTTCAAAAATGGGTTGAAAATCCGGGGCGTGACATTGTCATACTGATCTCAGCTCGATAGCCTTTCTTTTGGCTCTGTCGAAGCACCCCAAGTCTTGGTACTTCAGCTCAGCAAAATACTCAGTGTTAGGCACTTGACCAACCAGTCTGGACTACACATTGAATCGTCCGGCTGAGCTCATTTCAGCTCGACATGTATGCCCGGACCCCTGAAAGGCATCTCCAACTCATTTCCAAGAAATTGTCGACCTCCCAGTTGCCGGAGCACTTGTGCTCGGCAGAAAGACTGTCCGTTCTTTTAGAACCGAAGCTCTCTGAGCTCGGCTACTCATCCACTTGCTCGGATAATTAGTCCTAAACCTTTGTAATCATAATATTAATCATTTCGGCCAGTTTAATTGACCAAAGCTCTGTTACCCGCATTACCCAACCCAACAGAAGACTTGTTGACTGTTCGGCAGAACTGGCAGTCTGGCATAGTAGCTTCTAGACCAAATATGTTCGGCACTGAGGTGTCAGTGTTCGGAAACTCTCTTTTATGAATAACCAGTAGGCTCTCCGGGCCATTAAGTTCCCCGGTAATCCTTAGGAGCTCGGCCAGTTCGGCTAGTAGTTGTTCGACAAAGCTTAGCAAAACACCTTCAGTAACCTCTACTGTTTCGGCAGCTCGGAAATATGGGCCCTCCAGCCCAGAAGCCCTTAGGCTTAGTATAAGACCGACCAATCCATGTTCGGCTAGTACACCCTTTAGTCTGCTCGGCCAAGTGATTCTTAGACCATTCTAGATGACCAGAATGCCTTCCGGTCTGATTAAAGGCCATAAGTCTTGTTCCCAACCTCTAGTTAAGTAAACAATCAGCCACTGCCTTTCGGACAGTTGGCCTTCGGTCAAAGAGTTCGGCAGCTCGGCACAATACAGAAATAACACCTCCTTTTGTTAATTAAATAGGATAAACTTGTGGGAAAAAAGTCAAGTCGGGAAAAGTCAATTAAATTTAGGTGAATCTCTATATGCCCTTGTTACTCGTACGGTTTTCAAATCATGCTAGGATTTACGAAATGTATGATTATGCTATTGAGCATTCCACCATATTATATTCATCTCTTAAAAAGGAAATAAAATAGCATTCACACTTTTATTACCATAGATTGGCAAACGGAAAGATGTTTTATGATTGAACGGCATAAACGGTGACACGGTTAGCTTGACGTTGGGGGCTGGATATGAAACTGGCGAGGTGGAGTGAAAAGGACGGGATCATATCCAGGATAATCATTGGGTGATATCACGCCATCTCTCTATTTGGGTTCGCTCCCTAAAAACACTGGTACCGTGAAGAGCAGCATGATAAGATCATGTCGGGAAATCCAAAATGGAAACATACACAACAAAAGCAAGCTATGCGTTGAATGACATTTGAGAAGGCCATAGACTTGACTTATCAATCATATTCAATTACAAGTATTGGACTAATGATCCATTCATATATTATGTTGGAAAATGAAGAGAAAAGTATTTGATAATTAATATTGTTTATCCGTGGAAACTAGTAATTTTGGCATGTCTTGATTCACTTTAGCTTTATGCTTATGCATTTTATAAAACTCTTTTCAGGTACCTAGGACGTTTAGCTTGGATACTTAGGAGCTTAACACTTTCGATGTATTTTTCTCATTTGATTGAAAAGGCCATTATGATCCTCATCTGTTGTATCAGCAAGGAAAGTGGGTAATCAATTTTATATATGCACACTTGGTTTTTGTTCAACGCTTCCGTATTCTATATTATTGTAATGGAATCCTTTAACTCGTTATTGTTAGGCATTTGCGAGCTTGCTTGTTGGACGATCATGGCCTATTTATGGTTGGGTCATGACATATGGTGTATATTGAAATACAACTGAAGGGAATGACAAGAGGATAACTATTTTGATATACATCTTCTGTGTATATCGAAATGCGATTGGTCGGGGGAACCAGTGAATGCTTATTTCGATATACACTTAAAGTTTATATCGAAATACAAAGGAGAGAAGGGGGGACAGAATGAGCATATTTCGATATGCACTCTCAAGGTGCATAGCGAAATGCCAAAGTGTGCTGGTCGACAGCAGACCCCTTATTTCGATATGGAGGAAAGAGGGGTGCCATGTATTTTGAAATAGGAATATATGTAGGAGAAATATGAGTTTCTTTTTCTTGACTTGAAAAAATGTGATTGCCGAACAATGTGGCAATCACCCGAACATAGACAAACACATCCAAATCTATTCCTGAACATCCCAACCATCTTCAAACTCAAAATGTGAGTCCTCGGAAGGTTTAAATGAATTGATTTGTGATTTATCCCTATAGGAATTTCACCAAAATTACCAAGAAATTATAGGAAACTCGTACGGAAATTAATTAAAATTTCTGCAGTGTGACAAAGCCACTCATATAACCCATCCTTGGTCTTGAAAGTTGTTTTCCACTCATATTCTGGGCGAATCCTAATCTGATGATATCCACTTTTGAGGTCTAAATTGGAGAAGATGGTTGATCACGTTAACTGATCCAATATGTCTTCCAACTTGGGGATTAGGAAATAGTATTTTGACAGTGATTGTGTTGACAACTCGGCTATCAACACACATCCACCAACTTCCATCCTTCTTTGGTGTTAGTAGTGCGGGAACCGTACATGGGCTCAATCTCTTCTGCAGAAATCTCTTCTTCAACAGGTCAATAATTTGATCCTGTAGTACTACATGTTCTTTTGGGCTCATTCGGTAGTGCGGGAGATTTGGCTGACGAGATCATGGGACTAGGTCGATCTGGTATTGTACGTCCCATTCTGGAGCTAATCCGTCTGGAAACTTATCTGTCATGATGGATCTGAACTCCTCTATAAAGGGTTTCAGCTCGACTGGCACACTGGTCGGTTGGGGCCCTTCTCCCTTCACTACCAAAGTATGGACCACTTTTGTCTCCAACTCTTCTTTTCCCAAGTCAGACATAACTAGAAAAGTCTTGTTGGTCGGTCTTGTCACGTCTCATCCCTGATAATTGTGAAACCAGTTATCCAAATATGACACGTGGCTATAGCATCAACTAACCACAAACCACTATACGACAACTGACATAAACTCCACATATCTAATTATAAATCTCAGATGATACAGACTCAAATAAATAAAAATAACTCCTGGATAATATGTCTGATACAATTCCACAACTCAACCCTGAACAACTACTACAACTCTGAATAAAGGAAAGCAGACTCAAAGTGAGATCTAAACATCCTTTTAAATAGAAATAAATAAAAGACTCCCAAACACCTCTGCTACTGACATCACTAAGACTCAACTGCTGGACTGGACTGAACTGTGGACTCTAACCTCCAACACTAAATGTGGTAGACGGACCTCACTGGATATGGACCGGACCCTCACAGACGGGTCATTCGGCCAGTCCGGACCCTTCCCCATATTTTATGGAGCAATCTAGGGTCGTTGACATCATGGACCTCCGGCATATCTCACTCTACAGCCGAAGGACAGAACCGGTGGTTCATCATGTGCCCTTCAGCATCCAAAGCAGACTCATCGGACACCTGAAGGAGCCAAGTTGGGTTGGTCATATGGTCTCTTTCAAACTCTAGCATATCCAGCGTTGACGTCAAGGAAGCCCTGCGTGTCTACTCCCCACTAGGAGAAGGAACAACTTCCACCGACGGACGGTTTTATGCCGGAGGGGTCCACCATTGGCAGCGATAGGGAATAATGACCTCCGGCAGGACGGCACACTAGGGCTTGGCCGTACAACTGCTGACATGGCTCGGGTCGGTCCAATGGCCATCAACACCGGACCCCCCCCTCCCCCGTGTGTGTATCACACGCTTGCACTTTTGGCACCAAGTCAGGTTGGACTATATCTACCCCATCGAGGTACTGTTCGCATGGCTCTTCTTCGATCAACTTCTTTCTAGCTCTCTGACTCTCATTTTCCGACTACTTCTCCTACAGTTACTGACTTAGTCATCGGAGGCCCCTCTCGGTCACTGCCGACCAGTGGGCACTAACCTTTGTCTTGCAGGAGCCAAGCAGGTGAAACCCTTTTCTCTTATAGGCGACACATTCCTGTCCGAAGCACTCATCCCCAACCGTCCGGGCAAGCATAGAAGATCCAAAGAGCTCTCCGGATATCAATCACCATAATTGGAGATTCTGTTGGGGATCCTCCGTTCTCAGACTCAGGTGACCTCACATCCATCTCTTTCCTCAGTGCTTCCTTCCTCCATGATGGCTGGGGACAACACTCGCGATCACCATCATCGTCGCCTACCTCCTGCTCCTACGCCGACAACCGCTGCTGCTCAAGACCTACCTTTGGACCTGTTGGGGTCCTCCTCTCAACATCTCGACGAGCAGCTCCGTCAGAAAGATTTAGAGATTGCTTTCCTGAAGGACCAGCTGGCCAGGCTTGCCGCTGTTTCTCTCCACTATCCTCCATTTCCCCCTGAGGATGCACTGCGTACTGACTCTGAGCACACCAAGAGGCAGTCAAACATGGAGCGACAGGAAAGGCCAAACGATCGCGGCCGCTTGGACAAAGGAAAGGTGGTCTGCCGATCCCTCATCCACGAGCGCCAGTCAGGAGGCCGTCATGCCCGGTCCTCCAGGTACCATCCATCCACCAGTGTTGTATCCAGTTCTCACTCTGGAAGATTTCGCAAGACCCTTTACCTCCTGGATGATAGAAACTTGGTCCCTATCAAAGCTACTTCACCAGAGACTCAGCTCAGGGGAGTACCAGAAGTAGACCATAGGCACCGACGACAAAGGGACTATCAGCGCTCTGGTAGGCATCACGGAGCAGATGACTTCTTCGTCCGCAAGAGAAGACATCACAGGGGCCATGACTCCTCTCCCCTAGAAAGGATGGAGATCTCAAGTGTAATATCCCATACTCCATAATACCAATAAACAGCTGAATAAAAATTTTCTTTGAATAAATACCTCAAATAGTCTTCGCCTATGATAAGAAAACTATCACACTAACCATCAATATCTCAACACAAGAATTACTTCTCCAAAATATTGCAACAACCCAAAAGTACTGACATGATACAAAAGTTCTACTAAGGAACAACTTCCAAAAATAAATAACATCTGGAAAGGGAATAATGTAAAGCTGTAAGAATTGGCTACTACCAATGAGCACACCACTAGCCCAAAAGTCTTCTTTCTGGAAAAACTCCTCTCTAGCCTCGTAGTGGACCGCTAACACTGGATATCTATTTCCAAGCCAAAACAAGAAAACATAGTGTGAACATCTGCATCGTAAGTTCTAGATGAAAGGCAAGTAAAAGCATGATTTAACTTTTAAATCAACAATGTTCCAAAATAGGAAAGATGCCATGCCATGCAATGATACCAATTTCCCTCTCAACTTCCACTTTACAAGCCTTTCATACATAATATAAATCTGGACTGCAGCCCCTTTTTCCAAAATAGTGGACTTCTCCCGTCCTTTTCCTTCAAAATTAGCTATTGCTATATGCAATAGTTCGAACACCACCACATGGAACCGCATCCCCATTCTTCTATATATGTCTACACCGGCAGCCTCAGAATTCCATATATGATTGGACCGCAGCCCAATATCAACATGTCACTGAACCGCAGTCCGACTTCAATATGTAAAAGAGGCATCCCCCATGGCCGTATAGGCACCAATCATCATCCGCCACATATCATATACATATAGTATGTAAAACATTTTCCAAAACTCTTTCACAAAGCATGTCCATAGGCTATAATCTTTTCTCAAATGCTTTTCTCAAATGTGTTTCTCAAAACATACACCATAGGTTAAAAATCCCTCAAAACATGCATATGCTAAACACATGTGTCATGCCATACAACTTTCCATAAATTTGTACAATTACTATAAAATAAAAGTGCACAAGCATCTAAAAGTCGAGATGCTAGGCATCAAGATTCTCCACGAGATTCATTGTTAAAAACAACTAACAAACTTTAGTCCGCAATTTATAGAAATTGAACAAGGAATATAAAACGATATACATACTTGACAATAGAACAAGAACCTACACAAGGTTCTCCTCAATTAATCCCACTCGAAATCCCTTATGATTTTTCCCAAGTTATACATAATATTGCATGTTTACGTATGAGTTTTGACAATGAAACCACATATATCACCATCAATAAAATTTCTATCACCCAAGGCTACATAAAACACAAGTATAAACTCATACATATACTAACTTTTAATCAAAATACGGTAACCATCCAAAATCCATACAACTCTTTTTGAGAAAATCATAGATCCGGCCATAACTCTTAACATATATGAACATGACCTTGATATACAAACTATACTCGAGGATTTAATGAAAAGATAGGGAAATCGCTCATGAAATACAGGGATTCATGAAGGTCTTACCACTAGATACAAGTCTTCAAGAAGATTTTTTCCCAACACTTCCCAATCACCTTCAATCTTGAAGGTTCTTATTTAATAGAGTTCCCTTTCTCTCTCTAGGGTTCTCTCTATGATATGGAGGCTCAAAATAGGTTAAGTATAACCCTAATACACATCAAGGGCTTATAAACCGATTAGGGGTTAAAAAGACCAAAACACCCTCTTAAAATAGTTTTTGGATTTTTAATCAGCGTTGCACAGTTATCGATAACTCGATCTGTGGTTATTGATAACCCGATCCTCAAAATTTTTGGCTGGGATGGAAAAACTCCCAGTCACTCCCTGGTTATCGATAACCAACCTTTCGAAAAAAATGGCTTGACAGTGGTTTTCTCTTCTTTCTCAAAATTCACAACACCTATACACACTCCAAACCAACCATACCCAACCTTAAACACTCAACATTCTAAACCTCCAAGATTAGATCCGATCACTATATAAGTGCCATTAATTATTTATACAAAATAATTAAAAGAATTTTAATTACATTTTTAGGGACACGGGTATTACAAATCTCCCCCCTTAGGAAATTTCGCCCCCGAAATTTAAATAAACAATAGAATACCTGAAAAAAATTGTAGATGCTTCTCCTGCATTGCATCCTCGCTTTCCCAAGTTGCTTCCTTGACTCTATGATTCCGCCACAAGACCTTGACCAAATGAACCACCTTAGAGCAAAGCGCTTGCTCCTTGTGATTCATAATCTTCACCGATCTCTCCTCATATGACAAATCTTTATGTAATTCTAATGGTTCCACCTCTAACACGTGCGAAGGATCATTCATATACTTTTGAAGCATAGACACGTAAAAGACATTGTGCAAACGGGATAACTCTGCCTGCAAAGCCAAATGATATGTCACTGCCCCAACTCTATCCATGATATCATAAGGTCCAATATACCTTGGCGCTAACTTTCCCTTTCCCTTAAAATGAACAACGCCCTTCCACGGTGAACGCGCAAAAACACATGATCCCCAATATCAAATTCTAACTCTTGTCGCCTATTGTCCGCATAACTCTTTTGACGA
>NMUG010009281.1:0-11333 GCA_002855965.1 Monotropa hypopitys
TACTCGCCCACGCAGAGTACATCCCGGGAAGGGCATCGGCCATCCTTAACCCGGGGGCCGTACCGCGGGTAGGGCATGAACCATCCTAACCTGGATGGATACCATCAGCACATTCCGTCTATGAGGGCAAGAACCTCCTCATTTCGTAAGTTTCAAAACCATTTTGTCACATAACATGGATTGGGGCAAGGTATCTCCCAAAACCCAAGATGGTATCCTCAGTACGCCATCAATTACATAACAACACTCTCCTCATGTTTTCTTCATTGTTGTTTCACTTGGTGGGATTAACTGAGAGGATTCAAGATTATTCAAGGGTGGTCCTCGTAGAATCCATCCCCGTATTTGACATTCATTGCATTTATTGCATTCATTTCATTTTGGGTGATTCCCATTGGGTCACCAAGGGTTACCAAGGCCAAACCCAAACATCTAGAACGTTCATCACAATTGACAACAAGGGGGAAAATCCCCATTTCACCAAAACGCACACTCTCGCCATACCACAAGGACCCAAGTAAGTCAAACACATCACTAAGCAATCATAACAATAATTCGACACGATCAACGCACCCAAATTCCACCTAAAAACCATTCGGGAATTTCATCGAACACTTGGTGCCTATGCCATACTAAGGGTAATTCTCAACATACGAGTTATCCTTTCTACTTCAATATCATTCCAACATCAACACGATTACTCTATGCTAACCCGACACCAACCAATCGAATGACAACAATGTGATTACACACTCGATGCCAATGAATCGAATGACAAACGATACGACTACACATAGTGAATCAACAATCGATAATCAATGAAACAAGGAATAGAAATACGCACACCCACGCATACTAGGTAGGAGTTAAAAGTTACCCACCGGAGCGTCGCCGGAAAAGTCGCCGGAACAATCGCCGAAAAACATCCACCGCCTCACCATGATCCAAATCCACCACAACAAAGCTCTCGTCGAGACCTACAAGGTTCAACCATTAGCTAAACATGGAGGAGAGGGGAAATGAGAGCTAGGATTTGAGAGAGGAGAAGAATTACCGTTTATGCGCGAACCGCCACCATCAATGCGGAGCTCTCGTCATCCCCGTCGACGTTTATGAAGGAGCCAAGCTCCAAATCTTAATAGGAATGGGTGGATTGAAGAGAGAAGTGAGAGGGAGAGAAAGATTTAGGGTTAGAGAGAGATAGGGGCGGGCTAAAATGAGAGATAGAAGAGGTTGGGCCGCATATAAACCCTTAAAACATAACAAATCGTGCAACCCGCTGCCGTGCCATCCGGACGGGACCACCGCCGTCCGGACGAGAACCCTTGCCGTCCGGATGGGACCCACCATGGTCCGGATGGGACCTCCTGTAGCACAACCCCGAACCCTCTGCTCGGCCGTCTGGATGGGGCCAACCCTGGTCCGGACGGGGAAGGTGCTGAAGCATCGAAACGTTGTCGAACCTCTCCCGAACTCTCCCGACGCGATCCTGAGCATTTCTAAAATGTTCTAGGCATCGAATAAGCATCTTAAGGCTGCATCGTGACCTCTCGCAAGGTCACCGACGAATACTACGAATGAACGAACGATTAGAGAACTAAATGAAATGTGTCGGTTGACGACGATCAATGATAGGATTTTCAATAAAATTAATTTATCGATTTATAGAAGACGAATGAAAATAATAAATTTTCCAGAGTGTGACAAACTACCCTCCTTACAAAAATTTTGTCCTCGAAATTCACCAGAGTAAGGAGATAGAGGATTGACGCAACAATCCAAAAAGAACCCAACGAAGAGTCACCCTCCACCACACTTCCGCTGTGATCGAAACCACTTCACAACAAGGAACCACACGTGACACACTCCCCAAAAGATCAAACCGCTCTCTCGACACAATCCGCAATCAATAGATGACCAACAAGGAGTCACGCTTAAGGACCGAAAGTCCGCAAAAGAATAATTCTAACGAGATTTGCGCAAGAACTTCACCATGATTACACCACGAGCACGCCAAGGTTAATTGCCAAGGCCACCAAACAAGGATACCTCGCATCGCAAAGATGCACTAACGTGCAAGAAGTATGCCGTCCTGCCCCGAACATGCCAAGGATACGCCGATACGACGAGCCGCAACTCCTAAAATTACTCGCAACCAACCCGAATACCGTATGCATTGAAATGTATATATTCCCCAAAAATACACACACACTGGTGCGGTGACAGCATGACATTGGTGATCGTCCTAAGATGCCCCGGCCAGTAGCGTTTCTCAATTTGATACACACACGTCAAACATACATCACACAATCAAGGAAAAACTCACACACACCACACCAATTATGCATGTGTTAAGTCCAAACAACACGACTTAGCACAAACTCACACCGAGTCTAAAATTCAATATGCATTCATACCCGGCTTTTCCCATTATTTTCCAACCACATCGCTTTGAAGATCTAAATTCCTTTCACAAAAAAATCAACGATCAATAGGCACGAACGCAATAGGTAGAAACGGCACAAGAAAAGAAGTCGAAGATTCTCACCAACTTTAACAACATCCAACGATGGAGCACTTGGAATAAAAATGGTGAGACTTGAACAAGGTGTCTCAAAGCGAAAGTCAACCAAGTCGCAAGAGAGCAGCGACGAGTTCTTAAGGAATGCAACTGCAACAATGAGACTTTTTTTTTTGCCAATTACAAAAAAAATAGATTTCCAACCATAAATCTTGAAGTTCAAACAAACGGCTCAATTGATCATGATTGAACATAGTGTGCAAACCAAGCCAAAACGGACCACACAAGGAAAGAAGTTACAATCCCGCATAAAGTTTTCAACGGTGCTACCAAAAGCACATAGAGTTTGACCAAACAAGAAGCGCAAGACTACTACGGAGAACAAAATACAACTTGCTTGATAATGGCACCCGATTTTCAAATCCTTTCACTAAGCCGTCTACTGAGGACAATTCTTCTGCACATGGCCTGCTTCTCCACACGTGAGACATGTGACCAACAGACACTGTGCTCGAACATGACCTGGTTGATGGCACCTGTGGCACACAATCTGAGAAACCACAACGACTCCTGGCTTTCAAGAAGAGGAGGATGAAGTAACATCCTGAAGATTGCGCGATGACTCCACGCGACTACCACCCCGCTTCTTACCAGCATTTCCCGACGAAGATGAACCTGAGCGGACCTGGAGACGAGAAGTTTTCTGCTTCGACACTGACTTTGCTCTACCAAGACTAGCTTCTACTGCTCTAGCACTTTCCTGAATCGCAGCGATGTTCTGATGATGCGATGCCAACACGAAGGGATGAATACAACTATGCAAGCCAAGCTCAAATCGCCTACACTTGGAAGATTCCAAGATGACCAGATCAGTAGCGAAGCGCGACAAGGAACATAATTTACGAATATACTGTGAAATAATTAGATCATCCTAAGTAAGTTGCTCAAACTGGACCCTCAATGCTTCTCGACAGGAATCAGGAAAGAACCGCTCATTGAACAATGCCTCGAACTGGTCCCAAGACATGTTCGCAAGAAGGGTTATTCCCGAGGACAGATCATTTTGCAACAAAGAATGCCACCAGACCTCAGCTTCGCCAACAAGAAGATAGGTAGCAAGAGGAATACAGATGCTACTCCCAGAAAAGCCCAACAAGTCAAGTTTCTCGCGAACCTCACTGAGCCAACATTCGGCATCCAAGGGATCGCCTCTGCCATCGAACTGTGGAGGGCTCAACTAAAGGAACTCCTTCAACAAGCACAGAATGTGACTTGAAACCATCTTGTCACCTTACACAAGAAGGATTTACACAAGTTAGCAATCATAATAGGTTAGAAACGAGAAGGAAGGACATGTTTCACCAAGGAGTAGAAGAGAAACATAGCACAACAGAACATGATTCCAATCTCAAACAGAAGAACAATCACCATCAAGGAACTCTACCCTACGAAAGGACCGTGAATCTCAATCCAAGAACCCATAAAAGTTACCACTTCGAAGAAGGACTAAAACAGCCTCGCGATCACAAGGATGGTAGGTGCCTAGACACACACCCAATGGCACGTAAAGCCTTACCCCAAGGAACAATGCACCACACTCGTCCATTCGAAGGAACCAAGCAACCAACGAAGGAGTGGTGCACCAAAGACTTCGAAAGGGAGATAACACAAGACCACATGACGAAACCAACTTAGGCCTCAAAACAGAAAAACTAACAACCTCAAAAACCGTATTCTTCTATGGTCAAAATTTCCACTACACATCCACAAAGAGGGAGTCCCAACACTCAACGGGACTTACGATACCACAAGACAACCAAGAATTTGTGCCTCAAAACGAAAGAGCCAACGAGTCTCAAGATCTCATATCGTACCACAAATCACAATTTCCTCTATAAAGCCACCAAGAAATCCTTAAATCAATCGAACAACGGAAGCTACACCACACTTCTCAAGAAAGCTAGGCACTCAAGTGCACAACTGCAAACACATCTCTAGCTTCACGGAGAGGAACAACACTCATCTCCCAACAATCCAAGGAAACTCAACAATCCAAGGGGGAGTCGAAACGACACAAGTGACTCTAAGGAAGCAAACCCAAGGTAAACGGTGCTCCAAGGCACACAAGAATGATCATATCAATCGTAATGAACCTAGGAACCCATAAAGACTAGGTGTCTCCCCACGGTCCGAAGGTATTCAAACCAAAATCTCTGATACCAACTGTAACACCCCGCGGTTTTAAGTAAAACATTTCCAACATATTTTTTTTTTGAATTACAATAAACTCAAACATCAGGGAGTTAATAGTTACTATACAGCAGCATTGCAGTTGAAGTTCTCATTACATTAATCTTGATACAATATACAAAACAGAAAGAGTAACGGAAAGGAAATACAACTGCCACTACTCACTACAGACTAAAAAGAGAAAGTACAAAAGAGAGGCAAGGCCGCAGCTCCAAGGGGACCAGCTGCTAGCACAAGCTCCAATTCTCCCTGCAAGAGGAACCATGCAATACAATCCTGGAAAAGAGAAAAGAAAGGAGGGTCTGAGCAAACCACGGCTCAGTGACGGTAACAACTAAAGACTACAAAGTATGCACGAGCGCATGCGACCCTAAGTGGTAATCAAGTCAAGGAGAGGCATAACACAAGCACACACACACACCCAAGTGAAGTGAGTCTAAGAGTATCTCTAAGGTCAACGAATAGAGTGTCACCCAAACCACACTCGACACACAAGGAACCAAGTCACACTACCTCACCGACTCTCAGCCGAGATCACTACCACAATAAAGTAACCACATCCCAACCTTTCGCAAAGGAATCCAACAACCGCAAGTATACACCTTCCCGCATTACCCACAAGAACCATTTTACCACGACTAACACCCGAAACCATTATCAAAAGAATCCCAAACAAATACAGTGGACCCCCGACAACCCTGCTCATTCCATTTCCTTTGATAGCTATATAAATGTATTATGGATTTCGGTGTTGTCTAACTTTGAAAGATATTTGGGTATTGAGATAGATTTTCCCTTATTCATTTCATTATCAACAATTGTCTCCACTTGAAGAACAAGGGAGCTCAAGCCATCCATTCCGACTTTTCCCACATTGTCACCTATGTGAGTCACGTACTAGGAGGTCGCACTAGGTTCTACCCACCACACACAAGGGATGGGTCACGGGACACCGCAGTCGTCTCGACTAACAACCCCCTTGGCGACACAAGAAGGTGGCACAAGACTAAGACGCCCGCTAGATGGAACTCCTCGGCGGCACAAGGAGCCATGCGGGGGTACTCGCCCACGCATAGTACATCCCGAGAATGGCATCAACCATCCTTAACCCAAGGGCCGTACCACGGGTAGGGCATGAACCATCCTAACCCGGATGGATACCATTAACACATTCCATCTATGAGGGCAAGAACCTCCTCATTCCGTAAGTTTCAAAACCATTTTGTCACATAACATGGATTGGGGCAAGTACCTCCCAAAACCCAATATGGTATCCTCTGTACGCCATCAATCACATAACAACACTCTCCTCACGTTTTGTTCATTGTTGTTTCACTTGGTGGGATTAACTGAGAGGATTCAAGATTATTCAAGGGTGGTCCTTGTAGGATCCATCCCCGTATTTGACATTCATTGCATTCATTGCATTTATTTCATTTTGGGTGATTCCCATTGGGTCACCAAGGGTTACCAAGGCCAAACCCAAACATCTAGAACATTCATCACAATTGTCAACAAGGGAAAAAAATCCCCATTTCACCAAAACTCACACTCTCGCCGTACCACAAGGACCCAAGTAAGTCAAACACATCACTAAGCAATCATAACGATAATTCAACATGATCAACGCACCCAAATTCCACCTCAAAACCCATTCGGGCATTTCATCGAACACTTGGTGCCTATGCTATACTAAGGGTAATTCTCAACATACGAGTTATCCTTTCTACCTCAATATCATTCCAACATCAACACGATTACTCTATGCTAACCCGACACCAACCAATCGAATGACAACAATGCGATTACACACTCGACGCTAATGAATCGAACGACAAACGATACAACTACGCATAGTGAATCAACGATCGATAATCAATGAAACAAGGAATAGAAATACGCACACCCACGCATACTAGGTAGGAGTAGAGAGTTACCCAGCAGAGCGTCGCCGGAAAAGTCGCCGGAACAATCGCCGGAAAACATCCACCGCCTCACCACGAACCAAACCCACCACAACGAAGCTCTCGTCGAGACCTACAAGGTTCAACCATTAGCTAAACATGGAGGAGAGGGGAAATGAGAGCTAGGATTTGAGAGACGAGAAGACTTACCGTTTATGCGCGAACCGCCACCATCAATGCGGAGCTCTCGTCATCCCCGTCAACGTTTATGAAGGAGCCAAGATCCAAATCGTGATAGGAATGGGTGGATTGAAGAGAGAAGTGAGAGGGAGAGAGAGATTTAGGGTTAGAGAGAGATGGGGCGGGCTAAAATGAGAGATAGAAGAGGTTGGGCCGCATATAAACCCTTAAAACATAACAAATCGCGCAACCCGCTACTGCGCCGTCCGGACGGGACCACCGTCGTCCGGACGAGGAACCCTTGCCGTCCGGACGGGACCCACCATGGTCCGAATAGCACCTCCTGTAGCACATCCCCGAACCCTCTGCTCGGTCGTCCGAACGGGGCCAACCCTGGTCCGGACGGGGAAGGTGCTGAAGCACCGAAACGTTGTCGAACTTCTCCCGAACTCTCCCGACACGATCCCGAGCATTTCTAAAATGTTCTAGGCATCGAATAAGCATCTTAAGGCCGCATCGTGACCTCTCGCAAGGTCACCGACGAATACGACGAATGAACGAACGATTAGCAAACTAAACGAAATTTGTCGGTTGATGACGATCAACGTTTGGATTTTCAATAAAATTAATTTATCGATTTAAGGAAGACGAATGGAAATTATAAAATTTCCAGAGTGCAACATGAACAACGGTATTCAGTGAGTGTATGGTTATGGTATATTGAAAGTACTTTGCATGACTTTCAAATGTAAATGTTTTTCCTAGCTTAATTGTTTGAAGGCATTTTGTACATGTTTTATGCTAGATTGGAATTGAGATATAATGGAAAGCATTGTTTCTAGCATGATGGTTATATTGGAAGTTTACTTCCTGCAGACTACACGTTAGACGTGTGAGTGAGTTGTATTAAATTGCATTGGAGGAAAGCATACTATAATATGTATATGTGCACCTTGAAACGAAAGTTCTTGCAGACTACACGTTGGACGTGGGAGTGAGTTCTCCGAGTAATACACCCATTTGGAGAGGGGTCATACCCCAGATTTGGTATCCTTGTGATACACTTGATGAGTGTGCTGGGCACACGAACTATCACATATAGTCATAACTATTTTGAGAAATAAAATGGAAGGATGTTTTTGAAAAATGGCCTTCGGCCATATACATATGTAAAGCATGGGATGCATGGGGTTGGAAGTGTGTGTTTAGGGATTGGACCCTTGTTTCTTGCAAAGTTTAATTCTTGCATGTTTTGTTTAAATCTTTTGCAATTGTGAAATCAATATATCATATTCACACTCTAGTTTCCTTGTGTTTTTCTTAAATGCTTGGAAACTAGGTCTTGGAGCTAGCGGTCCACTACGTAGCTTGGAGAGGTGGTTTGGAAGCATAGCTTTGGATGGATGGCTTGAGGCATAATATGAAGATGTGGCGCTTAGCTTGTGTGCCAAGATGTTGGTTTTGAGGAGCCATGTTCCTTGATATTAGTACTTTTACTCTTCCTTTTAGTACTTGTTCCTTAGAAGCAAATTTTGGTACTTGTGGTTTTGTTAGAAGATAAACTATGGCGTTGGGTTTCATTTCACACTTGATGTCAGTTGATGTTTTGTTTTAAACGTGATGACTCTTGGGTTTAATGTTGAGAAAAATTTTATTTCCGCATAATTTTTAGTAAGTTTTGGTAAGGGATGTTACAACTTGGTATCAGAGCCAGGTTATAGAATTCGTGTAAGGGACCTTGTATAAGAGATCTTGTGGTACTTGGTGTGTGAGATTGAGGAATGAGATGTGGTGGTTTGAAGTAGTATTTTGGGACTATTGTATGTGTCTTTGGCACCTATAGAAGGATGCCTGATCAATGTTCCCTTCTAGTGTGAAGTCTTGGAGAGTTGAATAGAAACCACAATATAACAAAACACTAGGATGTGGTGTTAGTGGTGAAGAATCTAGTAGTGGACCTTAGTGTGTGGAGTCATGCACGTAAATAATTGAGGTGTGTACCTAACGTGTGCGTATTTGGCATCTAACTCTTGTTTCCACAGTGGTTGTTTCTTTGTGTTGTGATTTTAAGGGAGGCAATGGAACAAAATAACCAGGTTCTGGAAGAGGAGGCAAGCGTAAATGGAGGAAATCCTAGGGAGGGTGTTCCACCGGTGATACCAGAAGATGTGAGAATGATGGCGAGCATAGCTTTATTGGCTGAGAATCAGAATGAATTTATACAGTGGAGAAATGAAAAGAATGCGGATAGAGGTACAAATACTAGGCTATTAAAAAGGTTTAAAAAACTATGTACGACAATGTTTGAGGGATCAAATGATCCCAAGATTGTGGATGAATGGTTGCATGAGGTAGAGCTAGTGTTGGACAGAATGGGGGTTGTAGGGGATCAAAGGGTGGTTGTAGCCACTTCTCTTTGTAAAGGAGATGCTAGAGATTGGTGGAATTCTGTTAAAAGGGCTGAGGGGGTACAAGCACTTGGAGCTGAGCCGGGTGCTCCAAAAGCAATTACTTAGGATAGATTTATTCAGATTTTCCATTAGCAGTATTATCCTAAGAGTTTCAAATATGAGCAGGAGATGCCTTTTACTAACTTGAGGCAAGGGAACATGTCAATGGTGGAATATGAGGCGAAGTTCACAGAGTTGTCTAAGTATGCACCGGATATGGTAAATACGGAGGAAAAACGATGTAAAAGATTTAGAATGGGGTTAGCCAATTTTGTGAGTTCGAGGATGTTGCCTTTTAGATAGAGGAATTTTGCAGACTTAGTGGACATGGCCAAGAGAATGTGGTTAGATATTCAATCATTTCGGGCAAGGGAGGAGAATAAGAAAAGACAGAGGTTTGACCAAAGTGGAAATTCTAAAGGGAGCGGCTTTAAGGGAGAAAATTCCAATTCGAGTTTTAGTAAAAATCGAGGTGGTAGTGGTAATGGGAGTCAAAGGAGTGGGTGGAATGGAAAAAGGGAAGAGAGTGTAAATCGACTTGCAGGGTCTAATGGGAAAGACTTTTCAAAGAAATGTTTCAAGTGTGATTCGCCGAATCACATGGCTAGAGATTGTGATGCAAATGTGATAAAGTGTTTTAGATGTGGTGGTTTGGGGCAAAAGTCTTTTCAGTGTGAGCAACAACCGATGCAAGGCCAGGCCGTTTCAGTGGGTAGTGCAGCGGGGGGTACAAACAAGAATGCAGTAGGGCAGGTATCACATGGCAGAGTTTTTGCGTTGGACAAACAAGCAGCTCAGGCTAATCCATACATGGTGACATGTACTATCCGTATTTTGTAATATATATGCTCGCTTCTTGATAGACTCGGGTGCTACTCATTCTCTTGTATCGTCTACCTTTGGCATGAGTATGGGTAAAACATTGTCACCACTTGATCACACACTACTTGTGTGTACACCTATGGGGGATGTACTTACACTAGATTCTTATTATCCGGGTTGTGAGATATGTGTGGAGAAGGAGACTTGGATGGTAGACTTGATACCTATAGCTATGATAGACTTGGATGTAATATTGGGAATGGACTTTTTGTCTACTTATTATGCTACCATAGATTGTGTGAGAAGGGAGGTGATCTTTCGGGTTCCGAGAATGGTAGAGATACAAATATATGGAGACAGAGTGGAGACCCCTAGATGCATTATTTCTTCTATGAAGGCTATGTCGATGTTGAGGAAGGGATGTTTGGGATATTTAGTAAATGTGATGGATTTGGAGGGCAAGTCAAGTGAGGATGTTGATATTCCAGTGGTGAGAGAATTCCTTGATGTTTTTCCTAAAGGGGCCGGGTGTAGTGCCAGATAGAGAAATTGAGTTTACTATTGAGTTGATACCTGGTACGAGTCCGATTTCGATTGCACCTTATAGAATGGTGCCAGCGGAGTTATATGCGCTTAAGGTTCAACTTAAGGAATTAATAGAAAAGGGTTTTGTGAGACCTAGTGTATCACCTTGGGGAGCGCCGGTTTTATTTGTGAAGAAAAAGGATGGGACCATGGGGATGTGTATAGATTATAGGCAACTAAATAAAGTTACAGTGAAGAATAAATATCCGTTACCTAGAATCGATGATTTATTTGACCAACTACAAGGGGCTTCTGTATTTTCTAAGATTGATTTGCGTTCGGGTTATCATCAATTGAAGGTGAGGGATTTGGATATTTCTAAGACTGCCTTTCGCACTAGATATGGGCATTATGAATTCCCTGTTATGCCTTTTGGGTTAACTAATGCACACCCTACCATTCGGCAACCCCTTTCCATATTGAATCGGATCTTGTTATCCATGAGACACTTCAAAAGGCCTTAACATCCTTTGAAGAACAATCCAAACAGATCTAGTCGCTCACTCAACTTGCCCACTCATAAACCCAATCAATGTCAAAGCTAGAAACCCAAGTGGGTGCTAGCGCGATTCTCGCATCGTTTGTAAAATGGGAATCGGTGAACTAGAGAAAAGATAATTT
>NMUG010009282.1:0-11332 GCA_002855965.1 Monotropa hypopitys
AAAAATCTTTTAGGCCTGGGCATGCACTAGTCCTTTATCAGCCAGATTTTTTTGATTATTTATTTAAAAATACTTAACATAATTTGCAAGCATTGTTGCTGTACCATTTTATAGATTTGAACATAATTTTAAATTATTTTGTTAAATAAGTTGTAAAACAACCTACTATCAAATAACTATCTAGATTGTCCTTGACAATTCTGGGGCAGTACATTTGAAATTAAGTACCTTTTTGCCATCATAATTTTTTAATATAATTTTACATCAAAAAAGTTGCAAATTAAAATATAAAATAATCCTGCTTTATGTTTATTAGTTATGTTTATCAAAAAAGTTGCAAATTAAAAGATAATTCTTTAATATTTCTTTATTTTTATTTAACACATTTATAGTTTTATGTTTTATTTTTATAATTATTGGTCCGTCTTGATAGGAGAAATTTTAAAAGTAAAAATTTATGATAAAAAATTTTAAAAAAAATCACTAAAGAAGAAAAAAAATAGTTAAAGTTCAACAATGTGTATTATGAAAAAGTACTTGGTCGTTAATTTGGAAAAGTATGCGTTTTGCACAAGTGAGGTTTTGAGAGCAAAAATAGCATGTATCGTTCACCAGTGGTTGAACTCCTGCTTATATAACTGTCTTCCGGATTTCAAGCTTCTCGCTGAAAGTCGAGGTCTGCATAGGACTCCTCGTCCCTTTTCCTTGATCCCGTCACAGTCTGACAGTCTTCTGACCACATTTTTCCGACAAAAGAGAATGTCGGCACGCCTTTTTACTGTTTCTGGAAACTCTGAATATTTCTTCGAGAGTGGTGGGCCTGACACACGTGTCATCCACCGTCCACTGGCTGATTGACATATGGATACCCTGTCTGCCACCTTTTTCTGCACTATTTTACTAGGTGTTGCACTGGTGGATGTCGGCCGCACATGGCCAACCTAATCCGCACAGCGCACACTACTTGTGCATGTGCCCAGTTGTACTATACCCGGTCCGAGACATGCTACTCTGCATGACTGGTCCCCATACTGTAGGGATGTTAGCCGCACTAGACTAACCTAATCCGCACAGCAGGGGTACTGGGCAGGACAAGTGACCAGCTATATCCGTCGTAATCCAACCCACGCATCCCCTAACGGTTCTTTGTCTGACTACCAGCATGTCAGCCACACAGGACCAACCTAATCCGTAATGCAGATAATCGTTGGACTATCAATCGAGATCTAGCACTCATTGTCCTAAATAACTGGTCCCCGTACTGACTGGATGTCAAGCCATACATGACTGACCTGATCCGCGGTACGAGATTGTTGATGACGTGGAAGGCTGGTGCCGTACTGCCGGCTATGTCCGAAGAAAGACGGATATGGCCTTGATAGGTGGCCAATCCGGTTTTACCCCACCACAACCACCCCTAGCTCTGGCTCTGTCAACCGCACAACGGGAGTGGGGAGAGCTATCAGTACCCAAAATGTTGTCGTTCCACTTAATGGATAAGATCTGCCGCCACTTTTTGAAGCGGTGCCTCATTAATGCATATTTAATGCGATGAGGCCCATGCACGCCTTTTGATGAAGGATGTGGCTCTCCAATAACGATGTTCCATGCGTGTCACCCCTTCGATAAAAGCGCTGGGGACGCATCCAAAATCTGCCGCTACTTCTTCTCGATCCCTCCTTTTCTGTTGTCAGCAAACCCTAGTTCTCCTATGCGTCTTCTCTTGTTTTTTATCCTTCGAGTACATCTCTTCCCTCTTTCTTTGTTCATCGCGAACATGGGCTTCTTCTGATCTTTGGTTGACACCACTGAAAAGACTGAAGCCTTTCGAGAGGCATACAGAATACCCCGAGGATGTTGTCATCGGCCTTGCTCATGCTAACTATGATAGGAGCAGGGCCGACAACAACACCCTACATATCCCAGTAATCCAAATCGTTGAGACTGGGTGTGATTCCCTCTACACCCTCTTCTTCGTCACTTCTTGTGCTTTATGAACCTTTCTATGATGCAAGTGGCGACCAACGCAGTCTGGACTATGATGGACGTCATCGCTTTGAATCTGATAACTAGGTCACGAATTGGTATGTGAACTGTTGTACCACTACACCATCAACCATACTCGGGGTGGCATGTGGTATCTGAAGATTCGGGTCAATCGGGGAAAGTTGGTTCTGCGGCTCTCCAATTCCACCAGAGGGGACAATGACGATTATGTGATCGTGACTAGAAATTGGGAGTTCACTCCCAATTCTAGTAGGGAGAACCCAGTTCCTCGTGCAGATGGGGCCCCTCGTCAGTAACTCTCTTTATTTTCGTTTGAATTTCCTTTCGTTGTTTCTGGATTCTTAACTGATTCTGTGTTTCTATTTTGTTGTTGCAGATTCTCACGTGAACCGTAACTCACTTCACAACAGGTTTGTGAATAAAAAAGAGATCTCCAAGGCAATTAACTTTGTCGGTCGGGACGGGAAACTGATCAATAGGTCCGTTGAGAAGCTTATGGCATACGCGTCGCACTACCGGTGTTACTGCGGTGCACGACATTCTGCCGTCGATCTCGACATAACCCCTGCCGAACTAGCCATCCCGTCGGCATCCCTTCTGGAAATTAGGGGGTGACTATTGTTGTGCCTCCCGTAATTGACCTCGAGGAGGGAGACGTTCTTGAAGAGGTTGAACAGTGGGAAACTCCACCTTCTCCTGCTAACCCTAACGTTGTTGGGACATCATCTCGGGAACTGCCTTCTCTTATATTCTCCGATATGTGGTCCTAGGACGAGGATTAGGAGGAGACATGTCTGACTAGAGCTTCGCTAATATGTATACTGCGCGTCCTGGAAAGTAGGCCACCACGCCTCCCGAGGGAGTTGCCACTTCTTCCTCTGCCGCTCCCCCTCCTACCCATGCTGTTGGATCCGCTCTGCAACCACCTGTTGCCGCAGTGCCGGTCACTCAGGTACCACCTCTTGCTCCTCTTGCTCTTGTCGTTCCTGCTCCAACTGGTCCCAATCTTTGCTCCTGTGTGAGATCTGAGGAGACGGGGGAGCCAACAGAAGAGGCCCAAAGGCTGAAGAGGCTGAAAAGAGGAGTGATCACTCGGCCAGCCACTGGGAAGGCTGCTGCCACTAAGGAGCTCACTAGGGGGAGAAGCTATGGTACCTAGTGTTGATAAAGGATGACGGCAACCTAGTCACGGAGGTGGATCGCCTGTTGGACCCACGTGCTGCCATCGGGCTGATCCGGGCCCTGATACTACCGGCAGACATTGCTGAGGAGGCAAAGATGAACACAATGGCCCTAGACGCCAAGGCTTTCTCTTACTCCCTGAAGGTGCTGAGCCCTTTGCTTCCTTAACTTTTATATCTTTTTGTGGCTTATTTACTTTTTCCTTTTACCAGGCCGTACAGTGTAATGTCGAGATTTCAGACCGGTACCAGAGCCTTCAACTGGACTGCTCCTTAGAGATTGATCGCACAAACAAGCGTTGGCCTTGGCCAAGAGGACCGAGGAAAGACTTTCCATGATGACTTCCAAGTACGACGTTGCGTCTGTCGCTCTGTCCTAGGAGAGAGAGAGGGCCCAGGGGCTGGACGCCAAAAATGACAGAGGCTGATAGAAAGAGCAAGGATGCACTGGAGCAAGTGAGGATGGCTGCTCGGGCTGATATGGAGTAGAGGGCCAAAGCGTTTGAAGTAGAGAAATCCGCGATGGCAGAAAAATACAAAGCCAAGACCCAGGAGCTGGAGCGCACAAAGTTGGTGTTGCTGGAAGCCCAAAAATCCACTGTCAAGGCCTATGAGAAGGGCTGCGAGGTGACTGTCTCGGAGTACACTACTCAATTCTACGAGCAGTTGCCTCAGCTGAATGACCTCATCTTCGCGGAGATGTGGCCGCTGGCCATGGATGCTTGTGGTGTGGCCGAGGACTCTCCTTTGCGGAGGGAGGTTCCTCTACCAAGCAAAGCCTTGTCCGGCGAGCAGGTCGCACTCTATGCAGAAGAGACAGGTCCCGAAGTTGCTTCTAGAGCTGCTGCAACTTCTGATCCTCCTCCAGAGGTTTCGGCTTACGCCTCTAGTGTCCCTCCTTCTGTTGTCACTGTTGTTGTTGATACCCCTATTGCTGGCGTACAGACGCCTGAGCTACCAGAGATTGTTCAACTTTCGATATGATTTATTCTACTTTCCTTTCTGTCTTGTACTTTTTTCCTTGCTTTGCTGTGATGTACTGAGGACTTCTCCTTTTCTAATGAAACAGTTTTCTTAGCCTATGACTTTCTTTCTGTGCTGGTTAACTTTTTCTATAAATACGGATGTCCTTGAAACATTTGTTCCCCTATGGACCTTCCCCTACTGATCCGCACTACGACGGGGTGCCCTTGGAACCTTTGCTCCCTTAAGGACCTATCCCTGTTGAGCTGCACTGTGGAGCCAACATTCTCATTCTGTTTCAAACCTTGGGTCATCTTGGGACTTCTTGTCCCCTATAAGATGACTTCATTAGCTATAGACCTCTATGCGGACCTTGGGTTTCTCACCACATTTTTGAGATCAGTTCCTTGGGATTTCTAGTCTCCTGCAAGGTCCCAACCTCAGGAACAATTATCCTAAGCATTCTCTGCTCGGGACCATTGACCTATTTTGGTTTCGAGATTAATTCCTTGAGATTTCTGGTCCCTGTAAGGTTCTGATCTCAGAACAATTATCCTAAGTATTCTATGCTCGAGACCATTAACATGTTCTGGTTTCGAGATCAGTTTCTTGGGATTTCTGGTCCCCTGTAAGGTTCTGATCTTAGGAACAACTATCTCTAATATTCTCTACCCGGGAAGATTTCCCTTAGTAAGGAAGTGAAGGCCTTTTGAGCGTCTCCTTCCTTACTCCTTGCATGATGCCGAACATAGAAGAATGGACTGAAGATGTTGGATTTTCATTGAGTTGTAACTTCCTGATACATTTGCTGATTACAATTTCTACTGAAAAAAATTCTTGAGATTGGTGACATTCCAGGTGTGCGGGATCTTGACTCCATCTAGGTCTGTCAATCTCTATGCCCCCTGGCCTGCCTTCCCGTTCACTTTGTAAGGCCCTTCCCAGTTTGACCCGAACTTCCCATCTACTGGATCTTTGGTGTTGCCAATGACCTTCCTCAGGACCAAGTCTCCAATCCCAAATCCCTCGGATGAACCTTTCTGTTGTAAAACTTGACAAGTTGTACTTGGTAGGAGGCCAGCCTGGCAAGTGCCCTTTCTCTTTTTTCTTCTGTTAGATCCAGCTATATGGATAGAGCGTTATTATTGCCCCTTATTCCACTAGATCTGTGCGGATGGTGGGGATGCTAACCTCTAGTGGGATGACTGCTTTTGTACTATAGGCTAGAGAGAAGGGTGTCTCACCGGTGGATCTCTTGGGCATTGTGCGGTAGGCCTAGAGGACTAGCGATAGCTCATCAATCCATCTGCCCTTGTCTTTGTCTAACCTCTTCTTGATGCCATCTAGGATAGACTTGTTGGACGCTTTAGTCTGCCCATTGCACTGCAAGTAGCTGACCGAAGCGTAGAAGTTTTTAATCTTATACGTTGAGCAGAAAGCCTTAAACTTATCTTGGAATTGTGTGCTATTGTCTGATACAATGGCATACGGGATCCCAAATATGGTGGTGATGTTCGTCTAAACAAACTGCTCTGTATTTTGCTCAGTGATCTTGGCCAACGGCTCTGCTTCAATCCACTTGCTGAAGTAATCCGTTGCAACAAGCAGGTACTTCATTCCTTTGGCTTTTGGCATTGGTCCCATGATGTCTATGCCCCATTGAGCAAAGGGCCATGGACTCGTGAGAGGTACTAAGTCTGCGGTCCTGTGGATGGGGCATGGATGATTGGAGAAAATTTCTGGCACTTCTTGCAATTTCTGACTTAGACCTTGGCATCTTCTTGCATGTACGACTACCAGTACCCCTGAGAGATGGCCTTGTAGGCTATAGACCGCCCACCAGTGTGGCTACCGCACACCCCCTCGTGGATTTCGAAAAGAAATCGTTGAACAAGGTCAGAACGTACACAGTGCAAGTATAGTCCCATCAAAGATTTACTGTAAAGGATCTTATCCGGCGAGAGCCAGTACTTTGCTGATTTGATTCTAATTTTGTGTGCTTCTTTCTTATCTGCGGGGAGCTCATCCCGTGCTAGGTAAGCAACGATTGGATCCATCCATTTCGGGCCTATATCTAAATCGAAGGCCTTATCTGAGTCCACTGATTGGATGCTCGACTGGGATAGAGAATCGACACTTACTGTGCGGTAGAGCTTTGAGGATATGGATGAGACAAGACAAGCCAATGTATCTGTATGGCTGTTTTGCCGGGAGATGATCTGTACCGTTTCTATTTTCTTGAACTACTGGAGGAGCTTCTTGGCTAGTGCTACATATGATGACACTCTATCGTCCTTGGTGGCATATTCTCCAGAAAGTTGGTTCACGACAAGCTAGCTATCGCAGTGGATGAGTAAGTCTTCAGCTCTGCATCTCCTTGCATTTCTTAACCATGTGATAAGTGCTTCATATTCTGCGTCGTTAATGGAGGCTTTGAAACATAAACGGACCGACTGCTCCAGAGTCATCCCTTATGGTGAGAACAATACTATGTCCATTCCTGGTCCTTTGTTCCACGCTGATCCGTCCATAAAAAGCTTACACTATCCTTCTGTGTACGGCTCATCAACGTCTGGAAGTGCAGGATGAACGGGAGTGGCCTGCTCGTCTTCTGGTTGCGGGTGGGGTGTCCGTGCGGATTCATGCGAGAACTATGCCACAAAATCCGCAAGGACCTGACCCTTCGCCTTAGGGGAATTGCTGCATAATTCTTTGCCAATGTGCTAGGTGTAAGTCGTGAATTGGTTTTAATAATCAGAATGGGTTTTGTGCTTAAGTCTTTAGGTACGAACCATCTTTGGTCTGACTTTCTTGATTTCTCCTGATAGGACATTACTTTGCGAGTTGAGTCAACAATGCTTTGCCTTTGTAATGGTTTTTGCTCCACTTTTTCACTCACAAACTGTTAAGTTCATCAGAAAATGATGTGTTTCTTAAAATATTTTTCAAATGCACTTAAAATGTCAAATTCGCAAAGACAAACTTGTTCTTGAATATTTTGATAAAATTTGAAATCCTTTAAACATTTTTGATCTTTTGAGTTGCTAAAAGAAATGGACTCATCTTTTTATTATGCATATCATTTGGTATTCTGCTTCTATCTCTTAAGTTTTTATTGCATATTCCCTCCATCCTATTTCAATGCATCTCAGCTCCTCGAGATCAATTAGAATTTTCGTCTTCACTCTCTCACTTTTAGGGGGGTTGGGGCGCTTTCTTCTCTAGCCTTGGTTTTGACTACCTTTCTTCAGTTCATGTTGATACCGATGATGATGTTGGACTGTGATTATCCCTTTGTTGTCTTTCTGGACAAAAAAAGGGGGAGAAGTTTGATAGGGGTAGTATGAGTTTATCTTATCTTGTTGTCTGGTTGTTTTGCTTTGTCTACATATTGTAGATATTTTATGTATTTCTTTTATATCTGTTGTCTTGCAGGGTTGACTGTGTGCTTGTTCTCTTTATTTCATATATTTGTCTATTGCTTCGATTTTTATTGCAGGATTCCAAAACGCAAAACAACTCTCTTCTCCGTGTCTAAAAAATGTTTCTTGGTTTTTTTTGCAGTAGAGTAGGTTTTAGGGCTTACCTGTTTTAGCCCAACCTCTTTTTGTAGTTTTTGTTTCGGAAAAGCCAAAGTGAGAGTGTTAGTATTTTTTGTTGGCATTTTTCCAGAACATATGATTTAATTATTTAACTCTTATGGTTGGGGTAGAATTAGGTTAGATGCTCCAGTTCTTGTGCTCAGAAGACAAAAAGTACATGCAAAAGACAGCAAATGGAAGAAATATGTTTTTAGACTTTAAATTATCATTTTTTAATTTTCTAAAAAATAAGAAAAATCTTTATTTCTAGTAAAACTGCTCGAGCGTGAATCATGCCGCTCGAGCCATGGTCTAATGAGCCCCTTCCGTCAACTCTCTGGCATTAAACGTAGAGAAACCGCTCGAGCGACTTGGGATCCGCTCGAGTGACTTTAAGTCATCTTGAGTGGAATATGTAGCTGAGTTGTGTTTTTCTTTTTGGTTGCATTTTTAAAATGGAAATTTCCTTTCTTAATTCTTAGAAAACGGTTTATATATTGTTTTATGAATATAAAGGTTATAGAAAGATGTTTCCTATATTATGGTATGTTTTATAAATCCCATTTTCATTATTTCATTTAGGATTGCTTCCTTTTTTATACAAACTTTTAAGTAAGTTTTAATTTAAATAAAAATAAAATAACAATTTTAATTTATTTTTTTGGAAGTTTCTTATTCTTTTAAGGACTATTTAGTAAGTTCCTTTTTAGCCCTAATTCATTCTAGGAAGGTCATATTATTAATATAAAGGGGATATGCTTGAAGTTTTATTCATTGAGAAAATTGGAAGGCATTTTTCTCTGGTGAGGATTTTGAGAGCATTTTTAAAGTTTTTTTTAGTGTAATAAAATCTCTTTTTAAAGGTTGCATTTTTAGTCTTCATATTCATATCATGTATGCATCCTTTTGAAGGTGACATCATCTTGAATCTACATCAACAGTTGAAGACGTGACTACCAAGGCCGAAGAAGATTTAGAGTCGTTTTGATATGGGTATCAGTGCTTGGAGCATTGTGGTTGGTGTTGGATTGCAGAAGAGACCCTGGGAGTCAAGGATCGTTGGAGCTAGGACTTGTGGTAAAAGTCTGTATCTCTTATATTATGTACCTTCTGTGATTAATAATAAAATTAGGTAGTCCATCCGTGGTTTTTCTATTAGGGATTAATTTATTCCCAAGTGTTTTTCACGTAAATCTGGTGTCGATTGCTATTGTTTTATTTTTCATTTATTCTCTTGCTTCAAGTACCCTCACTCTGATTAAAAACTAAAATCAGTCATTTAAAATCAAAGATTAAATTTTTTATTGGCCAACCTATTCGCCCCTCTCTCTAGGGTTTGGCCTGCTTCTGCTAATTTCAGTGACAATCGTATGTTGGTTGATATGTTTATTCTATTTAGATTATAAAGAAAAAATGTTAAAAAGAGAGTCCAATTTCTTGTTCCCTCATTTTTGCACTGAAGAAATAGGCTCCCTACCTCAGTAAGCATTGATTGTTTGTATCAAAATATGTGAATAATGGAAGCCAACCACTTAGTAACTAGAACTCTATCCTTAATAAGAATTAAGTGTTCACATAAAATAGTGGACTACGTAGGATTTAGCATGCATATATAGTTAGTTTTGGTTTCTAGCATTTTTTACTCGAGTAAGTAAGTTCGGGTGTCCTTTACACCTAGAGTCCTAAATCCATCTAGTTTGGGTGTCACTGGTCGAAAGCTCGATACAATGTTTAATTAAGAGCTTAAGAGACCAATTCACTACACTACTATGAGAATTTTTTTGTTAAAAGATATTAAAATATGAAAATAATGGAGGTAAATTGAAAAAAAATATGTCTATGCATCTTGATTGTTGTCGAGGGGTTCGTGTGTGTGTGGATGGGTTGAATCAAAATTTAGACGAAATCCTTGAATCGTTCACACAATACATATGTTTTGTGGTTTCTCCCTATCCGAGTACAATATGAGACTTTGATTTGATGATAGAATAGTAATGATAAATTGAATTAATTATTCTCTGGTTTAACTTTAACAATGGATGAATCATCTTGACTTTACTTGGTAGAATGCTTGCATATTGTATTGATGTTCCATGAGTTGTGTTGGGAGAAATTGTGGCTTGCGTTTTAATTTATTTATTTGTGTTTAGTGAGTGATCACTGCTGAAACCCCTCAGAAGACCATACTCGTCCTACTGAGACAATCTGAGATTTAAAGAAACTATCCATTCATTGGTTACATATACTTAGTTTGTTTATTTTTTGTTTCCTTTGCTCGGGATGAACAAAGTGTAAGTTGGAGGTGTGATAAGTGCGGTAACGCACTCATTTATGCCCTTTAATTATGCAATATAAAGTACCGGTAGTTGCACTTTAATTATACACTTCCTAAACACAGTAGAATTCATTTTTAGAATGGAATTTTGGGACAATCTCATGAGTTTAAGAAGTTTAGGAAGTTTATGCCCACATCTGGAAGTACCAAAACTACTGTATAAGAGGTCTATTAAGTACCGGTAGTCTTCATATCAATTTCATCTAACGATCCTTCATCTGGATTACCGATAGTCTGTGTTGTTCAGTACCCATAGTTGGTTGGTTGCCTGGATCAAGGTACATATAGTTGCTTCTTTTCGCTGCCTCTTTTTTTGCTACATTGAGTATGGGTAGGTAGATTCCTTGCATTGACTACCGATACTTCACTATTTATTACCAAATTATTTGCTAAATTGTTTGGACATTTGATTCAGTTTTCGGCCTTCAAACCATTCTTCAATAATGCTCGGGAGCTACTTCGGGACATGTATTTGCATGGAAATTATACTTTCTCCTTTTAGTGCTCTGTTTGTTCATAAATAATTCTTTTACGAGTTAAATCATATGAATATGAAAAACACTCAAACTCCAACAAGATAATTAAATCCCATAAATTAGGGATAATAAAGTGCATAATTAAAGGGCATAAATGGGTGTGTAGCACCTTGAGGTAAGACCTCGTCCCATTCGAGCCACTTGAAACCGGTGAAGTCATGTCCACAATCACATCCTTGCCTTTATCGTGTTTTCCAATGTTTTGCACTAATGCAAGTGACTTCTCCTTTTGTAGCTAACTCCATCTCACCAAAGGGACAACATATGGTGCTTTCACTAAAATCAACATCATATCCACCACAACTTCCACAAGAAGTCCATCCCAACCATCATCGAATGATAATATCTCTCGATCATTGAGAACTGACTTGGACCAATCCTTATTCTGCTTCACCTTCAAGCCCAACCTCTTGGAATCCTCTACAATCACAAAATTATGAGAGCTCTTGTATCAATCAAAGGACTTGTAAGGCTATCCGTTAACCTTCACCTCCATATATAACACTTTTTTCTTATTGATGCTTCGCAATGCATCCTTCTTACCATTCTTCCTGGTGACTTCTCCAAGAAGTTGAACACTTCCAAGTTATTATCGTCCTAAAGGAATCTCATTGTTGAATGATGCAGAGTGCATATCCGAGCAAACCATGAATACCAAATCTTGTATGGCAGTGCGGCCTTGTATGGCAGTGCGACCACAATGGCAGTGCGGCAACAGTGACAGCTCTT
>NMUG010009283.1:0-11332 GCA_002855965.1 Monotropa hypopitys
TCAAAGATAACTCAAACATATTATTTCTAAGCTTTACTGTCGACTGCTACTATTCTGCCGAGCTGAGCTGCCAGACCATATTTAGTCGGACCACCACTGGTCGGCTAGCCAAGCTCCTGGCTAAAGACCTTCTATCTAGAGAATTGGGGTCAACTGGTTTAGTTTGGAAAACTATTTAAGGTTGGTCCAGATGCATTCTGGACCAAAGGGTCCCATTGCCGAGCTAAGGGAGTCACTTAAGCATTTCTTCTCAAACTTGCCGAGCAGTCAAGTAGAGATCTGTCGGGATAGCAGAGTGCCGAGCAGACTACCGGGCTAGAGACCTTTGCTGAGCTAAGAGCTGGCTAAGCAATAAGTCTGCCAAACAGCCAGAAGGGCTGCCGAGTTGAGACAGTGTGGGGATCAAGTGGTTCGGGCTGACGATTGGTCGAAATGGGTCACAAGATTTGATTAAGGGTTTTGGAACATTTTCTAGTCAAACCGAGATCAATCCAAGCTAAAATGGCTAGAGATTTGTTTACCATTCTGTCGAGCAACCAGTACGGCTACTGTCGAACATTGGGAGCTCGGGAACATTGCTTAGGTTATTCTAATTTGGTCGAATTGATTAACAAAGTAATTATGAACTCAAAGGATTAATTGTCCGAATAACAAAATGTGTAGCCGAGCTGAAATAGGTAAGCTAAGATATGGCGGACAATCCCTTTTGCTGAGCAACGAGGCTCTGGCAAGTGGGAGGTCGGCAGCACATGAAAAGGGGTGAACAGAGTACTGTGGTGGTCTGGGCAATCGTGCCGAGATGAGGTAAGTTCATCCGGAGGATCCAAGGAGAATCCAGACCAGTTTGGCTTAATGCCGAATTGAGATACTAAGGCTGACTGCTCCGACAGAGCTAAGAGTGGTCTGTCGAGCTGACTAGAGTATGGCTAGGCCCTTTAATGGACTTGTCGAGCTAAACCGAAGGATAATTCAATAACTGAAGGACTTAAGATATACCTGAGTAAGGCTCCTGATCTGGAAAAGGCTTGCCGAGATGGGGTCTGTCCGGGAGATGGTAGTCCGGGTAGTAGTGGAACAATGTAATCCGAAGGATTTTGGAGAGTTGTTGGAGGAGTAAGGACTGGTCGAGCAAGGTTGTTTAAGAGCTGGGGAGGTCGGTCGAACAACTAAGTGTCCGTAGGATAGCTCTTTCTCTCTCTAGAATGAATGCTTGAAAAAAATTCTGGTGGGTCTTGAATGCTAGAGGAGGGTTGCTCATATAGGGATCCAGAGGGGATAGTTGGGAGCAATTAATGATGACTTGATCTTTCCTTAACCTGGCCGAATGACCCAGTGTGCGGTCTAATCTGGGTCAGGTCTAAGCACCTGACCTGTCAGTCTGCAACCTCTGATAACCTGCGACGTGTTGTCCTATCAAAGTCAGGCGGTGGGTCAGTCCGGATGGGACGTGACCCTGCAGTCCAACAGAGCTGCCGCGCAGCCACTACGTAGATTAGGTCCAGGCTGGGCTGGTCGATTAGGCCGATCCGAGCTGGTTTGGCCTTCTAGGATCTGGGCAGCCTTGGATTGGGTTTTTCTTGGGCTTTCTAACTCCTCTTTCCTAACACCTTGGGCCCTCATTTTAAAACCTCAAACTTTATTTTATTGCTCCTATTTAGCCTTAAATAAATTTAAATAAATTTAAAAATTCTATAAAATTTACTAAACTTATTTTAACTTTAATTATTCAGGTCGAGGTCTCACATCCTCCCCACCTTAAGAAGTTTAGTCCCTCATACTTAAATAAATTACATAAAAGATGAAGGGATGGATTTTATACCTTAGCCAAATAGTTGTGGATATTTTAGACGCATGTCGCTCTCTTTCTCCCATGTGGCTTCGCTTTCTGATTGGTTCTCCCACCAAACTTTGACGAGTGGAATGACTTTGTTTCTGAGCCGCTTCTCTTGCCGATCTATGATTTGAATAGGTCACTCTTCATATGCTAAGTTTCTCTCGATGTCGACGGTCGGTTGAACTAGAATGTGCATAGGGTCTGACACATACTTTTGAAGCATCGATATATAAAATATATCGTGGACATTGGCTAGCTCTGGGGTGAGTGCTAATCGATAGGCAATTGGTCCAATCCTCTCAAGGATCTCAAAAGGTCCGATGTAGCGGGGGTTAAGCTTTTCTATCTTTCCAAATCTGATGACACCCTTCATACGTGATACCTTCAAGAATACCTTGTCTCCTTCCTGAAATTCTAGCTCCCTTCATCGTGCATCAGCGTAGCTCTTTTGTCGATCCTGGGCTTTCTTCAACTTGTCTTGTTGAGTTTGATCTTTTCAGTTGTTTCTTGCACAATTTCTGGTCCTGTGGGTGCTTTTTCTCCTACTTCTGTCCAACGCGTTGGCGATCTGCACTTCCTATCGTACAACGCTTCGAATGGTGACATCTAGATGCTTGCTTGGTAGCTGTTGTTGTAGGTGAATTCTGCTAATGGTAGGTGTTCTTCTCAGCTTCCTTTGAATTCCAAAGTGCATGCTTGTAGAAGGTCTTCTAATGTCTGAATTGTTCTTTCTGATTGGCCATCGGTTTGGAGATGAAAAGCGGTACTGAAATTCAAGAATGTTCCCATTGCTTTCTGAAGTGACTTCCAGAATCTAGACATGAATTGGGGGTCTCTATCGGATGTGATTGAAACAGGCGTACCGTGCAATCAGATGATATCTCGTAGGTAGGTTGCTGTCATTTGATCCATCGAATATGTGTTCTTGATCGGAATGAAGTGAGCTGACTTGGTTAGGCGATCGACTATTACCCATATTGCATTGTTGCTTTTGACGGTTCGAAGGAACCCTACAATGTAGTCCATCGTGATATCTTCTCATTTCCATTTAGAGATTGGTAAAGGTTGAAGTAGTCCTGCCGGCTTCTGATGTACTACTTTGACTTGTTGACATTTGAGACATCGATCGATGTAGTTGGCTATATCCTACTTCATGTCCATCCACCAATATGACTTCTTGAGGTCTTGGCACATCTTCGATCTTCCGGGGTGAATTACAAACTTTGACTTGTGCCCTTCGTTCATAATCTTCCGTTTGAGTTCTTCTAGGTTAGGCACGCATATTCAGTTCTGAAACTTGAGGAGGCCTTCTTGTACGGTGAACTTGCTTTCTGGTTGGTCTTTGGTGTTTTCCTGGATTTTCTGCAACTTTGAGTCGTTTGCTTGGAGGGTCTTGATTTCTTCTATGATGGAGGGTTCTGTAATGATGGATGCAAAATGTACTGAGTAGGGGTGGTCTTCCTTCCTGCTGAGGGCGTCAGCTACAACATTGGCTTTTCCTGGGTGGTATTAGATGTTGAGGTCAAAATCCTTCATAAGCTCCAACCATCTTCGCTGTCTATGGTTCAACTCCTTCTGAGTGAAAATATACTTCAAGCTTTTGTGATCGGTGAAGATGTCGCAAGTAACTCCATAGAGGTAGTGACGCCATATCTTAAGTGCAAAAATTACTGTTGCAAGCTCTAAGTCGTGGGGGGGGTAGTTCTTTTTATAAGGTTCAGCTGTCATGAGGCATAATCAATTACCTTTCCTTGCTATATGAGGATGCATCCTAGTCTTTTGTACAAAGCATTGCTATAGACAGCAAATCCTTCTTCTCTACGGGGTAGCGTAAGCACACATGCGGTGGTGAATCTCTTCTTTAATTCCTAAAAGTATCCTTCCCTTTCTTCTATCCATGCGAATGGCTCTCCCTTGTATGTAAGCTGAGTCATTGGTGTGGTGATCTTTGAGAAGTCCTAGATGAATCGGCGATAGTATCCAGCGAGTCCTAAGAAACTTCAAACATTGGTGACTGATGTCGATGCAGGCTAGTTTGAGATTGCTTCTATCTTTTGTGGATCCATTGGGATGCTGTCTTTGTCGATGATGTGCCCAAGAAAGTGGATGCTCTTCAACCAAAACTCACATTTTCTAAACTTTGCGTATAACTTCTTCTCTTTTAGGGTCTGTACAATGATAGATAGGTGCTCTGTATGGCTCTTGGTCTTTTTGAGTAGATGAGGATGTCGTCGATAAATATGATTACGAAATCGTCGAGGAACATGGCAAAAATATGATTCATCAAATCCATGAAGGCTGCTGGGCTATTGGTTACTCCAAAGGGCATGACTAGAAACTCGTAATGGTCGTAACGAGTGCGGAAAGCAGTCTTCTCAACATCTTCGATTTTGACTTTAATCTAATGATAACCTGAACACATATCGATCTTTGAAAACACTCGGGCTCTTTGCAGCTGGTTGAACAGGTCATCGATGCAGGGTAGTGGATATTTGTTCTTGATTGTGACTTAGTTCAGTTCTCTATAGTCAATACATAGATGCATAGTTTCATCCTTCTTATTGACGAATAAAACCGATGCTCCCCAGGGTGATGAGCTAGGTTGGATGAAATTCTTCTTGATCAGTTCTTGCAGTTGAGTCTTTAATTCTTTTAGTTCTGTTGGTGCCATGCGGTAGGGGTTTTTGGAAATCGGTTGCTTTGCCAGCATAAGGTTGATGGAGAATTCCATCTCTCGATCTATAGGCATTCTGAGTAGTTACTCTGGGAATACTTCAAGATAGTCACGTACTACTGAGATGTCTTCCTTCGAGGTGCTCTTTAATTTGGTTGAGGTGATACTGCAGAGATACCATTGGCATCCTTTTTGTAGAAGACGATGGGCTTTGGCGACTGATAGGAAACAGGGCGGTGAGATAACTCCTTCTCCTTTAAGCTCAGACTCCCCACCTTTAGACTTGAAAAAGGTGATAGACTTTCCAGCACAGTCGTTCTTGGCATAGATTTGGACAGCTAGTCCATACCAATAATAACGTCGAAGTGTGCCATGTTTAGAGGGATAAGATCTATAGATGATAGGACTCCATTCATTGATGTTTCGCAATTTCTAAGGATCGTAGAGTATAAGATGCCTTTACTCATAGGTTAGGCTATGCATAGATCGTACCCTAAGGGTTCGGGGTTTTGGGAAATTTTTGTTGAGTGTGACAATGAAATAAAAGAATGCATGGATTCTGAGTCGAATAATGCATAGGTGGGAATATCACGGATAAAGATTCTACCTGCTACGACTCCTTCTTCGTTGCGAGGATCTCCCAGGACGAGTGCAAAAGCTCTCCCCTGTCATTGATTGTTGTTGCAGTTTCCTTAGTTGTTGGTATTGTTTTTCGGGGCTCCAATGGGCATAGTGTTTGCTCTGGTCAGCTTTGGGCATTCTCTTTTCAAGTGTCCCTTTTGTCCACAGCCATAACAAGAATTCGCTCGGCATTCTCCAAAGTGTGGCTTCTCGCATGATGGGCATAGCGGTATTGGCTTCCTTTCTTCATTCCTTCTCTCTTGGTTCCTTCCAAAGTTTGGTTTCTTGGAGGGGTTGGTTCTTCCTTGATTTTGATTTTGTCTCTTTCTCTTCTGGTAGCATCGGCTTTCATCTACATCTTGTTCGACTAACAAGGCTCGGTCCAGAACGTCAGCATAAGTTCATAGTTGAAGGGGTCGAATTACCTTTCAAATTTCCAGCTTCAGTCCATCCTCGAAACGTCTCGCCTTCATTTCCTCCGATGCCACTAGGTATGGGGCATAAGCAGTGAGATTTGTAAACTCGGTTTCATAGGCAGCTACTGTCATAATCCCTCACTGCTTGAGGTGTTTGAACTTCATCCTCTTCACAGTCTGCATTGCCCTTGGCATAAATTTCTCATGGAAAATTTCCAAAAACCTATCCCAGTTCATTTCTGGCTCCATGGCATTCTTTAGGTTCCACCAGTGATTTGCTTCCCCTTCCAGTAGATATGATCTGATCTCTACCTTCTACTGATTAGAACATCTAAGTAATCAGAAATTCTTTTCCAGGGCTGCAATCCATTCATTTGCTCTTACAAGGTACATTCCTCTTTGGAAGGTAGGGAGTTTCAGCTTCAGAAATTCTTTCACCACTGCGAAGTTAGCCGCTTGTTCGATTGGGTTGACTAGTGCCTCCTCTTCGGGGTTGGGTGGCTCATTCATGGATCCTGGGTGGTTGAGATATTGATTGATCATCTCTTGTTGGGTTTGAATAGTTCCAGCCAACATCTTGACCATGTCGCGTAGTTTATCTACTTCGTCGTTCCTTTGATTGTTTTCCTAACCATTATTGTGAGTGTTAACCATTCTGCTTTCGAAAAGATTCTTCAGTTAGAGATACAAAGAGGGTTCAATTAATTCATCACAGTAATGAGAGTTCATTATGAAACTGAAATTCTAAACATGCCAGATGATAATAAAAGACAAATAATGCTACTCACTATCCGAGTAGTTCGGCCACTCGTAGGTTGGATAAATTCACTCCTCACGATCAATATCAATGTCTTTCTCGTCTTCTTCATTTTCACTTGGATTCTCCTTGGGGTCTTCTTCGGGAACATTCTCCAAATCGAGGTCCCAACCTTGATTGTGCCACTCCACAGGCTCCTCTTCTTTCTCAACTACTTCTTCTTCTATGGGTGGAGCTTCATCATTATTGTCGTACATGACTCGATTCCTTGCTCCCTCCATGAGGTACTCGAATTCCTAATTCTAGATGGATGCCCTGGCTACTGTGCAAGCACGTTCTAATAGCTGTAGGTGATAATTGATCATTCCCCGAACTTCTTCCTCTGAGTTATCTTCAAAACGTACTGCAACCTGGGCTACAAGATCAGAAGTGATCGTCACAGAATCAGCATGTGCCTATTCTTTAACGTCTTCATTTACTATATAGATTTCCTCTACTTCCTCTGGTACTGCTAGAGGTGATGCTACCTCGTGATCTTTTTTAGAATCGCTGCTAGAGAAATCGTTGCTAGCATAATCGTCACCGCTGTTGTTAGACATAGCTAAACATATGCACATAGATATAAATAAGTCCATCTCCAAGATATTTCTATCGTAGCTAGTGAGTGCCTTGATCCTATTTATGGGTTTGTTCAAAATCCAAAAACTCGAGCTCTGATACCACTGTTGTCATGACCCAACTCTAAATGGGCCATGACTAGCCAACGAGCAAGCTCGCAAAGCCCTACTAACAATGAGTTTAGGGATTTCATAACATAATTATAGCGGAAGCACTGAACAAAACCTAGTGTGATAAACTTCATTAATTCTCATAAACGATACATCTTCAAGGCTTATAAGGCCTTTACAACAAAAGTGAGAGATACATTAAAAAGGTACAATAAAAGACTAAGCCCTATAGCTAATCCTCCTTGATACCTAAAAGGAGTTTTAGAAAATGCATAAGCATAAAGCTAGAGTGAATCAGAATATACCAAGGCTACAAGTTTCTATGGATAAACAACATATTATTAAAATCATCTTTCCTTCCTTTTTCAACACAATAAGTGAAAGGCTTATTACCCCAAACCCTATAACCGTATATGATTTGCCAAGTAGCCTATGGCCTTCTCAATGTCCTTCAGCGCATAGCTTACTTTTGTTTGCAAGTTCATTTTCATTTTCTTTTTGATATTCTGACATGATTTTATCATGTTGCTCTTCACGGTACCAGTAACCTTAGGGAGCATGTCACGCCCCGGATTTTCAAACCATTTTTTAAAACCATTTAAATAAATGCAGGGGAGATCACTACTTGTTGTATCAATACATTCTGTCCATGTTCTCATTACATCATACAAGATATGAAATACAAGCGGAAGGTAACACAATGCCAAACGGCTACAACTGAAGTACTGAAGTGTAAAAGTACAAGTACAACTGGACAGAAACTGAAACTACAGTACAAGAGTAAAAATACAACCGATAACCAAGTACTGAACAAGCTCAGCTGAAGCGGAGAAGAAGGGTGTAAGCTGCAGCTGAAACTGCGCTGCCTAACTCAAGAAAATCCAGCAGATGACTCCCACTCCAAGGCCACCTAGTCCTGCAACACAGACTAGAAAAAGGAAAAGAAGGAGGGTTTGAGCATACCACGGCTCAGTGGGAAAACCCCTAACTACTACCAAGCATGCACATGTGGTGCGTGCCTATGTGTCCACAAGTAAACGTATAAACAGTAACGAGCCCAAAGTGTAAGTGAAGAGTGAGGTAAGTAACCCAAGGGGCAACTAATCAAGAGACCTCTACTAGACAACAAAAGTGTTCATTCTCTGTTATCTAACACTTAAGTATGCTCACATTTTGTACCTCATCACAAGATGTAACAAGCAAGGGAAATCATAATCAAGGCATTCCAAGGTAAAGTGCCATCGTCGGCCAAATATTTGATTCACATAACATGTTGGATATTTGTGATCTTCTTTTCGTTTCTTTCCATCTCTTCATTTCTAACTTTCTCGTTTCGGATTCACCCTCCATAGCCCATACTATAGAGATATTGGAATTTCTTCATTTTCTTTCACATTAGGAAATTTTCACCTTTTGCAACATGGATACTCCATGGAGGCATCTAACCAAGACCCATCCAAGTTATCCCAATTCTTCACAGTGGATACTCCGTGGAGGCATCTAACCAAGACCCATCCAAGTTATCCCAAATCTTTCATTCATCATACTTTCGCAATTCATTTCATATTGGATTGGGTCCGGCATAGTAGTAGTAGGCACACTATCATTTCCCCTCATTCTTCCCCAACTCATTGGGAGGGCTACGCTACGCCCCCATTATGCTCAACGTGGTGGCGCGACCACCGGGGAAGTCCGACGTCTAACTATGCCCGTTGTGCATAATGTCGTGGATGGTGCGAGCATCCAGGGAAGTACGGCCGCAACCTAGTCCCGCCAAACACTCCGGTGTTCCCCAACTCAAGGGAGGGCCCCCGGTACCCTATGATTCCACATTGTTAAATGATTTCACCATGTTTTCTCTTATCGTTGTTTCCATACCTAATCAAGGCTACCAATTCACATCATTCCACATCAACCTACTTGATCCCATTTTCGTTCATTACAAGTTTCCCAAGTGATACATTTTAGGTTGAATGCGAGTAGCCCTCGTGGGACACATCCTCTGTATTAGAGTTCATTAGTTTGCTAATAAGTATAATGGGTACCAAACTCAACCTTAATTTGATCAACGGGAGGATCCACCGACCCCATCCTTCATATGTTCACTATTCATCCCAACACTCACCCTTGATATGTTCAAGGAAGACCGATGAGTATAAGGGTGCACAGAACTACAACCGCACCTACGGACAACCCATGCCAACTAGGAGAAGTCATCACAATAACTTAGAGGTCGAACTAGACCCCATTTTACTCCCGTTGTTTACGTAAGACTTTTATCGAACGCTTGATGTTCACCCCCATGGATTCTATGATGATTTTATGGACTCAACGTGACCGAAGACGCAAACACATAAGTCATAGAGTGACTTAGCGATGTCAATTTCTCCAAGACGTGGTTCAAGATTCATTGGGGCATTTTGTCGAACACTTGGTGCGTGTTGAACTCTAAGGGGCCTACGGTGCATATAAGGATACCATATGACTACCCGCACACCCATACAAGTCCTACGGTAACCCAATGATGCCATTTTCTTTACAATACTAATTCCAATCTCACTAAGACATTTCATCGAACACCCTAGGTCCATTCGATCATAAAAACTCCATAACCCGTGAAATACAAAATTGATGCAAAACAATTATGGAAACAAAGCCTATGTACACACACACGCACATACTTGACAATAGTTAAGAATTTACCCACCGGAATATCGTCGGAGAAGTCACCGGAAAAGTCGCCGCCGCACCGCCTCAATCCAAAAATACATATTTCTTCTAAAAAAATATATTTAAAATTCTAGGTCGTTACATCTCATACCCCTTAAAACAATTTCGTCCTCGAAATTAAGTAAGAAAGAAGAGGGGATGAAAACCATGCCACCGAATAACGAGACCAACGTAGTCATTTCTCAACGATCGAATTGGCATCAAAACTTTCTTCCATAACGGACTCCTCAAGAGTTGGATCACACAAAACTCAAGAATATCTTCCGAAAGGGTGCTTGGATTTGACACGGACGCTCGAACGCTAAATCGAACATAAGTGTTACTTTACTTCAACCTCCAATGATTTGTCCACCAAATTTACTAAGGATAGAGATGCAGAGACTTCTACCGAGAAATGCCAAACTTGAGAAAACCCACGTGCCACACAAAAGATTTAAAAGGGACAACTCCCGATAAGGTGTGGACACGCCGACACGAAAAGGGACACGGTGACACAAATTTTTTTTTTGTCAATGACATGAGAGATGGAGGATCCAATAAAAGACCAATCTCCTCAAGATCAAGAAACCAACAATCTCACCACAGGTACACCGATACGCGAGGATACGCTAAAGACACGCCGAAATGTCAAGGATACGTCGAGGACATGCTGACATGCTTAAGGCCACTGGTATGAATGCTTAACGAATTATAACTAGCGAGTATACGTTATCGCACCAATACCCACGAACCAATCGAAATAAATACAATACACGAATATGCTCCAAACTCTTGAGCCAAAGAACACACCACACCAAACACACACATCCTAGTGTGGTAACCGTATGACCTTGATGAGTTGTTTTGAGATGCCCCGGTCGGTAGCTCTTCTCAAACCAATTCACCACGTCAAACGTATATCACATAACAAAAAAATACTCACGCAACCACGCACGCCAAAATGCACAAGCGCCAAGCCCAAACAACATGGCACGGCACTAAACTCACACCAAGTCTAGACCACAATATGCATGTGTTCCCAACTTTCCCACGGTTAAACGGATACGTACTTCTTTGGTCCACGAACTACTTTTCAACGATCACTACCACGTTCAACGCAAAACATAACAAACGGAACAACAAAAAAAATTTAAGTCCACTAGGACCTCGTAACCAAAAAGGGAATAATCGCATTTCAATCAAATACCACGACGATAGAAATCTCCAGCACATGCGTCATACGAGACGCGAGTCAAAGAGAGGGTATCCAAGAATCAACAAGTCTTACAACCGACATTTGAACGGAACACGACTCAAGTGGATGCTAAGAGGAGTCAACAAACTTCACAGCTAGTCGCAAGACAAGCATAACAAAGGCAATGGAAAACAAGAGGGAACATCGATCCAATGCCCCAAGAACACCAATCGGAGGGGCATTAATCTATGATTCCGTCGACTCACGAACAAGGAGAAAATAAGATTTGCAAGTCGAATCCGTCGTTCTACACTTAGAACCCTACAAGCCAAGTGGCCGGATTACAAGGTTCAAAATCGGGAAGTAGGTTGGAAGACCAACACGCTAACCAAAACCAC
>NMUG010009284.1:0-11332 GCA_002855965.1 Monotropa hypopitys
GACATCTATGCAGCTACCCCAGAACTATGAGGCCAAATTTCCTGACAGCAGATAGTATTGTGAGTGTAAATCATGTTTTCTTCTTTGTGATCCTGTTTTTTTTTTCTGGGTAGTGCAACCCTTGTGTACCTTATTAGAAGATAAAGGAGCCGATGTGAGTTTTGTAAACACTTTAGGATTTGGATTGGATTTCTGAAAGCTCCGATCGATGATGATGAAATTATGTCTGCTTGAAGTATTTTTTTCTGATGTTTTTCCATAGATAAATAAGATGAATTGTTTACTACCCCTCATTCCTCCTATTCTGTTACTTTCAACTTATTTGTGTAAGAAGTCTGGGTGAGGATTTAGGCTTTAACACTATATTTTGATTGTTTGGTGAGAAAAAACAAGTGATCAAATACATGATTGGGTTTAGGTGGTTGTGCCTATTTTCTTTTATTATTGCATCTAAACATCAGAAATTGGTTCATTCTCATGATTGGGTTTTTATTGACTTCTTTGTGAGTGCAAATTAGATTTTCAGTGAGAAAATTGGCAAAGATTGTTAAAAATCATTGTGAGGTAAATTTTAATTTTTACACATGCATAATTGGAGATGTCTATGTGAAAGAGGGGGAATTCATGAAAGAAATTTGAAGATCTAGAACAATGATTGGAAAAGATTTTAGAGACCATTGGAAAAGAACGCGGTGGGAGACATACAACATGCCATCCACAACGATCCATCCTCAATACCCGAGAAGCCTAGAAATAATTTAGGTATGCCGTCCCAGATCACGAATCTTGTACTAGGCACTTTTGATTCATGTGGGAATCTCGTTTGTATGGAGAGGGGGGTATGTGCTGGGATGAAAATTATAACAAAAGTTTAAATCATAAAACAATATGTATGTAAACAAGTATAAACACAAGAAATATTAAAAGACAATTGTTATACTACAAGAGAAACAAGATAGTGAATATACGTTTGAGATAAATTTAAGTGCTTTGTTACATCTCAAGTCTTGTAATATAGGAAACGTAGAGGTATAAATGAAAGGGATAGAAGGAATTTGATATATAGTGGTTCGGCCACATTAAAATCTATGTCAACTTCTCGAATTAACTTTGAGGGTTCCACTAAACTAATGATCTTACGGGTGATTATTAAATCGTTTAAAATTGAGATGCTTTTGGGGGTTCTCTGACCTAGAGAGGGTTTTGGGTCCTCTCTTGAACCTTTTAGCTCTTCTGGGTGGCTAAGGACATTTGTAAGGATCACAAGCCAATCCTTGACTAACTACTCTTAACAAATGATTGCAAGGATAGAATGGAAGATACTATCTTCCTTACAAAGAAAGAACACTCTCAATTATAAGAATATTGTTAATGAAATTCAATATAGAGAGAAATGAATTTCAAGTTTGTGGGATTTTCCCGATCAATCAAAAGTAACAATGCAATTTGGATCATATTCGATCATTTGGCTAAATCTGCACACTTCATTCCAATCAAGAACACCTACTCGATGGACCAAATGGCGACTACCTATGTGCGAGAAATCATCTGACGACATGGAATGTCGGTATCAATCATGTCCGATAGAGATTCACATTTTGTATTTAGATTTTGAAAATCACTACAGAGGGCAATGGGGACAATGCTAAATTTCATCACTACATTCCACCCTCAGACTGACGGTCAATTCGAGAGAATAATTCAAACGTTGGAAAATGTATTATGGGTATACGCATTGGAATTTCAAGGAAGTTGGGAAGATCACTTACCTTTAGTAGAGTTCGTTTACAACAACTATCAAGCAAGTATCGGGATGTCATCATTTGAAGCCTTATATGGATGAAGATATAGATCACCATCCTGTTGGTCAGAAGTTGGGGAGGTAGAGCCTACAGGATCAGAGATCGTGCAAGAAATAGCAGAAAAAATCAAGATAATCCAGGACCGATTAAAGGTAGTCCAAGATCGTAGGAAAAGTTACGTCGACGCTCATTAAAGGGAACTTGAGTTTCACGAAGGCAACAAAGTATTCTTGAAGGTGTCACCAATAAAAGTAGTCATCCGGTTTGGGAATAGAGGGACACTAAATTCCCAGTACGTCTAGCAGCAGCGGGTACTCCAACAATGATTCTGAGGAACACCATGAGGTGGCACCACATGAGGTAGCTCCCGAAGAGGAGGAAGAAGTGATAGAAGTGGACGAAGACGTCCGAGAGCAAGCTCTCTCTGATTCAGTGACCATAACTTCAGATGTTGTAGCACAAATTGCGGTATGATTTGAGGACGGGTCTGAACAAGAAATTCGATCTATGATCAATTACCACTTGCGATATTTGGAGCACGCTTGTGCGGTAGCGAGAGCATCGATACAGTATTGGGAGTTCGATTACTTGATGGAAGGAGCCATGAATCATGTCTTGCATGGTAACAACGACGAGGTAAACCCAGAAAACGAAGTAGCAGAAGTGGAAGAAGATCCTATGGAATGGTAGAACCAAGGGTGTGATCTCAATTTTGAGGACGAATTGGACGATGATCCAAGCGACCTTGAGGAAGATATCGATATCGATCGCGAGGAATGGGTCTATCCATCGTATGATTGGCCTAGTGACTCCGATGAGGAGTAGTCTTGTATGTACCCCTATGATTAGCCGGAATATTTTTATCGTGTGACCGGACACACACTAGCTTGTATGATTGCTTAGAATCTAATCTATGATTTCAATGGAAATGCCTTGCCCCGAATCCTATCTTTTCTTAGCAGAACACTCACACAAACGGACAAGGGAGCGGTCAAAGACACGATGAAATAGCCAAATTGCGTAATATGGTGAGAATGCTGGCTGGAACCGTCCAGACTCAATAGAAAATGATCCATCAGTTCTTCCATCAACCAGGACCAGTGAACGAGCCGCCGCCCAATGGTGAAGGAGAAGCTCTAGTTGATCCAATTGAACAAGCTGCCAACTTGACTGTTGTGAAGGAATTTCTAAAGCTGAAGCCTCCCAATTTCCAAGGGGAATGGACCCAATTAGGGCAAACGAATGGATTGCTGTGTTGGAGAAGAACTTCCGACTACTTCGGTGTTCGGGACCAACAAAAAGTCGAGATTTGATCTTACCTTCTTGAAGGAGAAGCCAACAAGTGGTGGAGCTTGAAAAGTACCGTGGAACCAGAAATGAGTTGGGGGCGATTCCTTGAGGCCTTCTGAGAGAAATTTATATCGAGGGCGATGCAGACTGCCAAGATTATGGAGTTCGAACATCTCAAGCAGCGAGGAATTATACGGTGGCCGATTACAAAACTGAGTTCACTAATCTTGCAGCCTATGCACCATACTTGGTGGCCTCTGAAGAAATGAAGACACGATGCTTTGAAGACGGATTGAAACAAAAAATCCAAAAGGTTGTACGACCTCTTCAACTATCAACTTACGTAGACGTCTTAGATCGATCAATCTTGGTGGAACAAGACGTGGAAGACACAAAGCGCTATCAAGAGAGGAAGCGGCAGAACCAGAAGCCCGGGAGAAATGGTCCACAGAAAAGGACAAATTTTGGAGGAGACGACCGAAGAAGAATGGGTAACCAAGATGCGAGAAATAGAAAGCCCATTGTATGCTATGGTTGTGATCAGGAGGACCACTATAAAAGAAACTGCCACAAGCTGGCTACGAGAGCCAACACCATACCAGTAGGAGCTTTAAGGAAAAATCTGCAAGGAGATCGAAACCAAAGGCAGGGCAGAGCTTTTGCGCTAGTCCCCGGAGATCCCAGAACCCATTCAGCTCCATCGTGGCAGGTAGAATTCTTATCTGTGGAATTTCTACTTATGCCTTGTTTAATTCGGATTCTGCTCATTCATTCATCTCAAATTCACACTCCCAGAAAATCAATAAAATTCTTAAATCCTTAGAATACGATTTGTTTGTATCCCAACCTATGAGCGAAGGAGTCTTATGCTCATCTATCTATAAGAATTGCAAAGTCTCCATGAGTAGAGTACGTACGCAGATAGACTTGATCCCCTTAGCCATGACACACTTTGACGCCATCATCGGAATGGATTGGTTATCCTAATCCAAGCCCAAATTGATTGCGCGAAAAAATATGTAACCTTTGTAGGACTTGAAGAAGAAGAAACCATGCTCAAGGGAGAAGGAGTTACTTCACCCCCATGTTTCGTATCCATGGCACATGCTCGACGACTCTTGCAGAAAGGATGCCAAGAATATATTTGTAGCATATCATCTACGATGCCAAGTGATCACTCATTGTTTGACATTCCAGTGGTACGAGATTTCCCTGAAGTATTTCCTGAAGAATTGCCGGAATACCTGTTGATCGAGAGATAGAGTTCGGCATCGAAACTATTCCTGGAACTCAACCAACCTCCAAAGCACCGTACCGAATGGCACTTGCGGAATTAAAGGAGATGAAGGCACAACTACGAGAATTGGTTGATAAAGACTTGATCTGATCTAGCTCATCGCCATGGGGAGTGCTAATGTTGCTTGTCAAGAAGAAAGACGGAACGATGCGACTACGTATCCACTACAAGGAATTAAACAAAGTCACCATCAAGAACAAGTATCCATTGCCACGAATCGATGACCTATTCGATCAACTACAAGGAGCCAGAGTATTCTCCAACATCAACCTTCACTCGAGATATCATCAACTTAAAATCAAAGAAGGAGACGTGTAGAAGACAGCTTTCCACACCAGATATGGACACTTCGAGTTTCTAATTATGCAATTCGGCATAACCAATGCATCTTCAGCATTCATGGACCTGATGAATCAGATATTCACCAAATACCTCGACGACTTCGTGATTGTGTTCATCGTCGACATTCTCATCTACTCCAAAAATGAAGAGCAACACACGTCACACCTATCAATTGTTTTGCAGATCTTGAAAGAAAGAAAGTTATACGCCAAATTCAGCAAATGTGAGTTCTAGATCACGAAAGTCCAATTCCTCGGGCACATCATTGACGAATGCAGAATTTTCGTGGATCTCCAGAAGATTGGAGCAATTCAAGAATGACCAAGACCAACCTCAGTAACAGAAGTTCGTATTTTTTTGGACTCGCTGGCTATTATCAATAATTTATCAAAAACTTCTCGAAGATTGCAACTCCAATGACAGAGTTGACCAAGAAGGGAGAGCCTTTCGATTGGACGGAAAGAAGAGATGAATGCTTCCAGGAACTAAAAAAATGACTCACGATTGCACCTGTGCTTATACTACCCCAGGAAGGAGAAAATTTTGAAGTCTACAATGACACTTCATTGAAAGGACTTGGATGTGTCCTGATGCAACAATGACAAGTCATTGCTTATGCCTCTCGATAGCTAAAGACTCACGAGAAGAACTATCCAACCCATGACTTGGAGCTTGCAGCAGTAATATTTGCCTTGAAGATCTGGCACCACTATCTCTACGGACTCATTTGCAACTTGTTCATCGATCATCAAAGCTTGAAGTATCTCTTCACCCAGAAGGAGTTGAATCTTAGACAACAGAGATGTCTGGAACTAATGAAGGACTACGATCTAAATATCCAATATCATCCTGGAAAAGCCAACACAGTTGCTGACGCTTTAAGTAGGAAAGGTAAGGAGGAGCTCGACCGCTTACAGCATGGGCATCTCAACTCCATTATTGTAGAACCTACCATTCTAGAAAAAATCAAATCAAGACAGGAGAGTGATCCAAAACTCATGAAAATTGGCAAAAGTATTGGAAGCAACCCAGAAAGCGAGTTCACTCTGGAAGACGGAATCCTCAGATTTTATAATCAACTATGCATACCCAACAACGAGAAAATCAAACGAAAGATCATGCATGATGACCACCAATCAAGATTCACAATTCATCCAGGGTAGACCAAGATGTATCAAGATTTGAAGAAATCCTATTGGTGGATGAGAATGAAGCATGACATAGCCAACTATGTCAGACGACGCTTGTAGTGTCAATAGATCAAAGCTATTCGTCAGAAACCTGCCAGATTATTGCAACCTCTACCAATTCCAAAGTGGAAATGGGAAAACAATACTATGGACTATGTCATAGGGTTGCCTTGTTCAAACAAAGGCAACAATGCGATATGGGTCATAGTGGATCGTTTGACCAAATCTGCACACTTCATCGCAATCAAGAACACCTATTCTATGGATCGGATGGCAACTACCTATCTATGCGAAATCATTCAATTGCACGACACATCAGTGTCTATCACATCAGATAGAGATCTACGATTCATGTCAAGATTTTGGAAATCATTACAGAAAGCAATGTGAACAACACTAAACTTCAGCATAGCTTTTCACCTACAAACGGACAGTCATTCAGAAAGGACTATTCAGACGTTAGAAGACCTATTGCGAGCTTGCACGCTAGATTTCCAAGGGGGCTAGAAAGAACATCTACCATTAGCAGAATTCGCCTACAACAACAGCTACCAAGCAAGCATAGGAATGGTACCATTCGAGGTGCTATATGGAAGGAAATGCAGGACTCCATCATGTTAGACAGAAGTTGGAAATGCGGAACTAACTAGAGCAAAAAACGAGCAGAAATCAACAGAAAAGATCAAGGTAATCCAAGATCGACTGAAAGCCACCCAAAATCGTCAGAAGAGTTATGCAGATACTCATTGAAGGGAGCTAGAATTTCAGGAGGGTGATAAAGTATTTCTAAAGGTGTCGCCAATGAAAGGTGTAATCAGATTTGGGAAACGAGGGAAGCTGAATCCCCAGTACGTCAGTCCATTTAAAATTCTTGAGAGGATTAGTCCACTTGCTTATCGTTTGTCCCTAACACCAGAATTAGCCAACGTTCACGATGCCTTTCACGTATCCATCCTTCGAAAGTATATAGCAGATCTAGCGCACGTTCTGAATCAACCGATGATCGAGATTGAAAAGAATCTATCCTACGAAGAGCGACCCATAAAGATTTTAGATCGACATAAGAATAAGCTTCGGAATAAGGTCATTCATGTGGTCAAAGTTTGGTGGGAGAACCAATCAGAAAACGAGGCCACATGGGAAAAAGAGGATGACATGCGTCGGAAGTATCCCAAACTATTCGAGTGAGGTAATAATTCTTCCTCAAATTTTTATCATCTGCATTATTTTAAAGTTTGGGAGCCAAACTTTCTTAAGGAGGGAAGGATGTAAAGTCCTGTCCCGGAAAATAGGATTTATATTAATTAAATAAAGCTTATAATATTTTAGAGATGGTTTGAAAATAAAATCAAAGTCAACTGGGCTTAGCTAAGAGTAAAAGGGGTAAAATCAGTAAGAAATGAACATTTGGGGTCCTAAATAAAAAAATTAGAAAGTTAGAAACCCAATTGAGATTCGGCTAAAGAACCGCGGGTCAGTTCGGGTCTATCGGGTCGGTCCAGGCCTGATCCGGTCAATGATTGGCCACTCATTAGTGCGGCAGCAGCTCTGTCGAGCTGCAAGGTCAAGTCCCATCCGGACTGACATCTCAGTTAACAGGACAACTCAGTCATAAATTCTTATTGTCCCACACGGTTGGTCCTGTCATGTTTCAAAGAGTTGGTTGTACCAGGAGTCCTGATCCATACTAGACTCATCGGTTAGAGCAGGTGGTGGAGTGCAAGGCACCCCCTGCAAAGCATTACTGCTCGGCAAGAACAGGGATGTGTCAATCATGGCATTTAATACAACCCAAAGCCTCCAGATTGCTATAAATAAACCCAGCCCAGCATTCAATATTCACACAAAACTTCTTTATGCATTTAAAGCATTCTAGAGTGAGAAAATCTATCCTCCAGAAAGCTTGTAGTGTTCGGCACACTTAGCCGAACACCTTCTCCAATCAGTGTTAGCCAGTTAGCAAAACTCAGTCTCCGGACCACTCTTAGCCAACATACCATCACTGTTCTGACTAGCATTCCCGAACAACTATCAGCTCGGCCATTTCCTTTGGAAGATCAGAAACTCAAATCTCCGGCAAAAGGTAGTCTCTAAATCCTCTGGACATGTTAATAATGATCCGGCAAAATTAACTAAAGGCCCTGCCAACCCTTCTTTTGCTCAGCAAGACCACTGTCGTCTTATATTCTTCTCGGTAAGTCCACAGAAGGACCTTGTCGCACTGAAATCAGCTCGGCAAGCCTTTCTTTAGCTTTTCCAAATAACCGGAGCACCCCAGGCCCTGGTATTTTGTCTGACTGAGCTCCTTTCAGCTCGGAAAATGTAATCGAACCTTTGTAGAACATCATTGACTCATTTCAGAGTATTGCCGACCTCCTAGTTGTCGGAGCACTTGTGCTCGGCAAAAGGGACTGTCCGTTCTTTGAGACCCAGAGCTCTTTGAGCTCGGCTGAACATCCAACTGCTCGGGCAAATTGCCTCATACCTTTGTAAGTATAACCTGATCCATTTTGACCAGTTTAATTATCCAATGCATTGTTTCCCGCACTGCCGATGCCCAATAAAAGAATGTGTTGACTGTCCGGCAACTGCCAGTCCGACAGAATGCTCTGTGCAGACTAGAAGTGTGTTAATGCTCGACACATGCTATTTGTGAGTAGCCAGTAAGCCCTTTGGCTTATTATGCTAACCAATGACCTTAGAAGAGCTCGGCCAGTGGAGCTTGGAGCTGTTCGGCCAAAGCTTGACCCGACAGCTCAGCTCGGTAGAAACCTTAGCGGTCCGGAAAGACTAAATAAATGATCTCTTGTAATATTTATGGTAGATTTGAGGTTGTAAGAAGGAAATTCAGGTAGAAATCCATACTAAGAAAGGTGAATCTCTACATGCCTTACTTATTTGTACTTTTGTATTTGCTCACTCTATTTTGGCAAAGATATTGTTATGGCTACGGAGCGTAAAATATTGTTATGTTGAGAATCTTGAAAAGAAATTAGAAGAGCACGTAAAACCCACTTTATGCATGGACAAACAAAATGGTAAATGTTTTCTATGACTTATCGACATGGACATGATATGACCACGAGATACGGTCATATGCGATTGTGCCCGGTGTTGGGGGCAGGGTCAGATACCATGCAAGCAGGGATTGGCTATAAGGGTGGCACCATTGCTAGGTGGTCATTGGGTGATATCACACCACTATCTATTTATGCGGGGTATCTCCCCCATGTTCTGGTACCGTGGAGGTTATAATTGATTGGCTTTGATAGACTGCTGAACTCCCGGAGTATCTAGAAAGTGTGACAAAGGTCAATTAGGTGGGGGTTCGTCTCCCTGGACTCGGCCACCATGTCATCGATGTAGACCTCCATACTCTTGCCCAAAAAATCTTTGAACATGAGAGTCGCCAGCCTCTAATAAGTTTCCCAGGCATTGCACAGGCCGAAAAGTATGACTTTGTAGCAATACTGATAGGTATGGAAACGTGCCTATATTTTGTTAGCCCGATTGTGTATATTTAATTAGTTTTGTGGTGTTTGTAGCTTTACTCAAATTTACAGAGATTAATCTGGAAATAAGCTAACAAAGACCAAATAGAGCATCCAATGTCAAAATGCCAATGTTCATGAAGAGACCGAGGACCAACAATGAAAACAAAAGGAAAAAAACAAGAGACTTCAATCGATTCTACAAGAATAAAGCCAGATAAAGATTAAAAAATGGAAATTAGGTCATAGAAATACCAAAAGCATACTTTCTATATACCGAGATGACCGTAAAGATATCACAAACAACTTTGAAGGAGGAGTCGAGGCCCAAAAAACGAAGAAAGAAGTCTGAAAAACAAATAAAAGAGAAACGATCAAAAACTAGTTTTTAGGCTCGTCCCCAGGCTCGACCCAAGCTTGAGCGAAATTGGCTGCTCGACAACCCGCTCGAGCGGAAGAGCAAAAGTGGGAAACTTGCTGGAATCGAGCGGATTGTGCGCTCGAGCGCAAAGTAGTGCGGTAGAACTTCTCAAAACCATAGAAAAGCGTGTTTTAGGGATCCTACTCATGTAATCTATTATACAAAACAGAATGGTCCACATCACACTTTTTAAATGTCTCAGTCATATTTGAAATGTCCCGATCATATTTTTAAATGCACAGTCACATAATGGTTTACTTCATCACAATAAATGTAATTGTCCACCCCCAAATGCGCACACGAGTTGGGACTCACACGGGTCCCAAAATAAAAATTTGATTTTAGGGTTTTATTTAAAATATTATTTTAATAATCTTGCAAAAAATCAACTCAATCGGATAAAAAATATAATTTCTATAATAAACTCACTTAAACTTCAAAAAACTATAAAAAATACCAAAATCATATTTTTTTATCGATGCACTCCGAAATCAAATTTTCAGTCTGGATACACCATTTGTCACGTGCCATCGGCACGGGTCATCCTCTAGTATTATATAAGGAACGTAGTGGGTCATTGGGGAGATATTCTTTACATATATTTACATCTCTCTAGCCTCTCTCTATCACTCCAAACCCTACATGGAGTTCTTAAGGTGACTACCACCCGAGTTGGAGCATCCCCACCGCCATCCATGACCGCCACCATCCCGATGTCCGGCTAATCCTCACGTCTAGGGTAAGATAAAACTTGTAATCACATTGTTCTAAGTACATTTTTTGTATATTGTTCCGGAATTGATTGTATGACATAGAAGTTTATTGTTTTATAAAATTTAATGCTTTCTCTCTCTTGTACTTTGATTTTTCGGTAATCAAGTACCATGTCTTGCAATGGTGTATTCTTAAATCCCGAGAGTTGGGTAAGATAGGCTATACACCGTAAGATGGGACGTGCCGCTAGACACTCCGTGCCTTTGGGACGGATTATACTAGTGAGATGGGCTGTGCTAGGCGTCGATAGCCTATGCTATCCGGCGACTCGCGGATGCCTTTCGACGATATCCGATTGGATTGCAACCAATTGTGGTGTTGATAATTCCGAACAATCTTGTGCGTGTATGTGAACTAAGAATACGTAGGCCAAGAGAATTCAATACCCTAGATGCGCTTCCCATATTTAGTACTTTCCATATTCAATAGTTTCCTAATTCATTAATTTCCAAAAGTCAATTAATTTCTCAAATCAACTAGTTTCCTAAATTCATAACCTTCCTAATTTAATCGCTTTTCCTATTTGCACTTTCCTATTTCATTACTCCCTTAATTTAAACTTTCTTACTTTAATTAATTCCATATTCGCAACTTACCTAAATCAATTTACTTTCATAAATCCATTAATTTCTTAAATCATTTAGTTTCCTAATTTTGTTTATTCCTTAATTCAAAGTAGTTTCTTAAATTTGCACTTTCCATTATTCTAGGATTCCATTATTTTA
>NMUG010009285.1:0-11331 GCA_002855965.1 Monotropa hypopitys
GTGACAAATTTAAGTTGTCTTGTAAATACTTGTCTAACTTTTTCTCATTTCCATAAAATAATACTCTTTCTTGCATATTCTTGAAATATATAACGTTTTCATACAAAATCCACAGACTATAATTTTTCTAAATCATTTAAGGCTATGAAATGCAATTTACACAATAACATACCAGATTTTCTAACCTTCCAAAAATCACTTGTATCTTCTAATTTTTCTACACAACTTGTCTAGTTCTTTTCATACATGTACAATAGGACATGTTAACTTATTGTACTAAAAATCTTGAAAACTATTTTTTTTTCAATTCTAAACTTTCATGGAAGATTCATACTAAAACTAAAGCATGTATCACATAACATGAAATTTGATAACTTTTCTCATGCAACTATGGAATTACCAAATACACATGATAATACATATTAAAATGAACTTGGGATATGAATCGTTCACCTCAACTTGATGTTTAACTTGCCGGATATGAATTTGCAACCCCGTGACTCTAGGAGTGTTAATCGCCACTCACAATCTCTTGATATTTTGTTCACCTGGAACCTAACATGCACAAGATCATGCTATAAAACTTTAAACATGACTTAGTACTGATCTTAATTGATCATCTCTCATAAAATAGAGAGATTAAACACTAAACCCCTTTTGTAATAGGCTTAAACATGCAATCTCCCAAATCTGGGCAGATTGGACAGTCTGTAAAAAATGCTAATTTCGGAGGTCGGATACAACATAAACTCAAATTTCTTAAAACATAAATGTTGTAGAGGACAAAACGTTGGGTGGGGTCCTTCAGTCTATATTTGTAAAAAAAGGTTTAGAAAGGCCCTCAAAAATATAAATTACAGAGGTAAAAATCAGCTTCGAACGAAAATCTTGTTTGCAAAAACATTTACGGTTTTGGGTATCCTAATCCCCATATCTTATGATCCCATAATCACAAGGTCGGCTCTTACATACTTGAGCCTCTATTATACATATTATATATATAGATGGTAACCTTAGTTGTTATCCGTTCTATGCTTGTGGAAGCGATCTACGCGCATGTGGCACCGTCAAATTTCTTCTTCCTCCTCCTTCTTCTTTCTTGTCCTACCTTAAAATGGGCATGACTTTTGGAGTTAGGAGACTTGTATTCTGGTCTAAAATGGTTTGGAGAGGGTTTGAGTCGTGGATAAGGGTAAGGGAGAAGTAGGATGTAGAGAGTTTGCACAAGTAGGAGTGAAAGTGGGTGGATAACCATAAGAAATCTCTTAAATGAAAATTGGAGTGACCTTCCAGGTACCCCAATCAATATCATGTACACTCCCTAACTCCTCAAAACCTTCAATACACATTCATAACTCCCACATAATAGATATACATACATCCCTACACATTCTTGCAATTAAATGAGAAAAGGAACAACCACCAAACATTCGGTCAATTGCTAATTGGTCCAACACTTATTCCTTCTTGCAATTTCACCCCTACATGTCTAATACTCACATTTTAGGGATAATTAGCCAAGAATTTAGGTTTTAACCTTTGCCAACATGGTTTACTAGATGCATAGACCAGTCCCTAATCATCGCTCGGGACGGGTTGTCTCACTAGTTATCTCTAAAAAGCGACCCTGAGAAAATCATGTGCATGTGGAGAGATGGTGTGATATCACTCAATGATCACCTAGTCATGATATCACCCTTATTACCCCTTCCCTACTGGTTTCAGACTCAGTCCCCAACGTCGGAGATACTATGTCACAGTTCATATCTTTCAATCATATCAAACATTGTTCTGGTTATCAATCCATGGTAATAAAAGAGTGTGCATGTCATTTTTATTTTAAATGGCAATCATAATATCATGTGATGCTTATTAGCATAAAACATACATTTCCTAAACGTTTAGCATGCTTTATAAGTTGTATGAGTAACAAAGGCATATAGAGATTCACCTAATTCTGTTTGATTTTCTTGTCTCGGGACTAGTCCACAAGTTATCCTGACATATTAATTAAATATTTGATATTCTCTTATTACTGCTGAACTGAGCTGTCGAGCTCCTAGCTGAAGGCCATCTGTCTAGAGGACTACTGTCCGACCACTCATCTACCCCAGAGGGCATACTAGGGCATAGATTTCACTGCCTTAATCAGACCAGAAGGTTTACTATCTGGAGAGAGAGCTAGCCGAATACTAGGTTGGCTATAGGCCAAAGGCTTTCTTGGTTGGAGGGAAAATTGGCTAATCAGAATGATCTCAAGGATCACTGGCCAAACAGAACCGAAGGGCACACTTGCCGAACACAATATTGGCCAAACTCCTAAGGCTACTAGGCTAGCCTGGGAGGATTTTTCAAAACACTGGTTTGCAGTATAGAGGTGGGACAGACATAGATAGGTCCAATGGCCGAACACAAAATAGACCGGAGGACTTTTGGGTCAAAGAGCTCATATGCTGAGCTGTGGAGTAGAAAAGATACTGTCGGTTGGATTATTTCAGAATTTTTGCCAAAACGCCGAGCAGAGGGTTGTCGGTCCAATAGTGAATTGGGGCTTCCGAGTGCTGAATGGGGATACCATGTCCTATATGGCATCGATGGAAACAAGCCGAGCACAATAAGAGTGCAGGAACCAAGCATTCCGGATTGCTAAATGGTCGAAACTGATCGAAATGCGATTACAAACAATTGGGGATAATTTCTTGCTCAGTCTGATACCTAGTCGAGCATAGAGGACTCAAGTTTTCAAAGAACAGATTGTTGCTCTACTGAGAAGAACTTCTCTACCTGAAAGGGTGGTTGGAATTAATCATCCTGATTGGGAAAGTGTCCAAGATAGACTTGTCGGGTAGTTGGAAACCCTGCCGAGCAGATTTTTATGCATTCTGGTCATTTTTAAGGCATGACTAGCATAAGGGTGCTTTGTCGGAACATCAATACCGTACAAAGACAGGCTTGGCCTACCACTTCAAGGGTTTGCTGAGTTGATTTTAGTTTGACCGGACCTTTAAAGAGGTCTGCCGAATAGTAGGCAAGTGTGATTAATTTAAACAAGGGAAAGTTACCTATTGGTCGAAGTGTCGTAGGTCTGACTTTTGGACAACGAATGAGCTATGGTGATCCGGAGGAGGTATCTGTCGAATAGTGAAGAGACTAATTGTTCTGGATAGGTGGTTGTTGACACAGAACGCAGCGGAATAGGAAGCGGATAAGTGAAGGCCGATTTAGGTAAACTGAATCCGAGGTGAAGGATGGATGGATTTTGAATAAAATCCGGTAGAAGCGGACAGATTAACACCGTAATGTGCAGGGGAATGATCGGATTTACACCGTAATCCGATGGAGGAGTTAGGAATCTACTTAACCAACACAGGAATCCACTCGTGGCTCAGGAGTCCACCTGAAGAACAAGAGAGCGAATTCTCTACTCCGAAATAGGATTTTCAAATTATCAAAAGTTGTATGAATTTGTACATCTCTTGTCTTATATAGCCTCTACGGAAAATAAGGACAAGAAAATCCTAAAAATGGGTGGCGGCTAATACAAACAAGAAGGGAAAAAGTAAAATGATTACAAATGTACAATTCCTAATAGATTCTGAAAAGAAATAACAGAATATCAAAGGATGTCGGGTAGTCCCCATGTGGTTTCATTTCAGTGGCTCTGGGGGAAAGCGGCCGAGCTGAGGTGCAGCTGTTGAGGCCGTACTGATGTAGGTTGTCGTGTCAAACTGGTACGAGCTGGACTGGCTGGGCTGGGATGAAGTTCCTTGTGGTAGTGCGGCAAGTATGGCAGCTCGGCATCTAGTGTGCGGGGTGGCAGCTCGGCGAGGAGTGTAGGCTGTGCGGCTGGATAAAAAGAAGGGGCAGGTTGCTCGGCTGGGGCTAAGGTCTACTCGGCAGCTCTACTGAGGGTACGTGTAGGTCCTTGTCCTACATCAGACTCGCCCACCAAAGATGAACTCGTCCTCGCGTTTTATGAGTGCTCGGGAGGGTGGTAATCAATTAGATCTCCAACGTTGAAGGTGTTGAAATGTGCAAATTACCAGGAAGATCCACCTTGTATGCATTGTCGTTGATCCGGTTGAGGACTTTGCAGGGACCCACTCTTCTCATCTGTAGCTTGCCATACGTACCCACTGGGAACCTATCTGCCCACAGGGTTTTCCAGAAATGGCTGAGGAATTTACTGTCTTTGTCCGAGGTGATGGTTTTGGGCACCCCGTGCAGGCGAACAAACTCCCTAAAGAAAAGGTTGGCAATGTTGGAGGTATCATGAATCTTTTTGCAGGCCACAAAGTGTGCCATCTTCGATAATCTATCAACCACTACCATGATTGAGTCTGCGGCTCTCTGGGTCCTGGGTAATCCGAGCACAAAATCCATGGACAGGTCTTCCCATGGTGCCTCGGGAATAGGCAATAGAGTGTAGAGTCCTGTGTTCTGGGTTTGGCCCTTAGCCGTTTGGAAGATGTAGCACCTATGAATAAATTGACCAACATCTCGTTTGAGTTGGGGCCAATGATATCGATCTTCCACTTGTTGGATAGTCTTATCTCGGCCCACATGTCCTCCAAGTCCTCCGCAGTGAACCTCTTTAGCATCTCCCGTAATGACGATTTGGGAATGCACAACTGGTTTCCTTTGAATAAATACCCCTCATGGATAAGGAACCCATTCAATCCTGTCTTGTTGAGTTGGCATTAGGACCACAAATCCCAGAAATCTTCATCTACCTCATACAACTCCTTGAGGAAATCAAATCCCACTAGCTCTGTGCGGGCAACAGCAAGAAGGGATGCTCTGCGGCTCAGGGCATCCGCATCTCGGTTAGAGGTTCCCGCAGTGTGTTTCAAAACAAACTTGAATGCTTGAACACGGGCAATCCATCTGGCGTATTTTTGGTTAATGGTAGATGAACTGTTCAAAAATTCCAAGGCCTTGTTGTCGTGTGGAGCACGAACTCCTGATGAATGAGGTAGTGCTCCCAAACTCTAAGAGCTTGGATAACGGCGTAGAGCTCCAACTCATAAGTAGTCCAATTCTTCCTTGCGTCACTTAGCTTCTCGCTGTAGTAAGCAAGTGGTCGTCCTTCCTGGGATAGAACAGCTCCAATGCCGATGTAGCTAGCGTCCGTATGAACTTCGAATAACTTACCAAAATCTGGAAGGGCTAGGATTGGGGCTGAGGACAATTTCTCCTTGAGCTCGGCAAAGCTCTGTTCGGCATCAGCGGTCCACTCAAATTGCTTCTTCTTTAGACACTCTATCATGGGTGCCACAATGGTGCTGAAATTCTTGATGAACCTTCTGTAAAAAGTAGCCAACCCATGGAAACTCCTCACATCATGTGCGGACGCGTGTGTTGGCCATTCCTGAATAGCTCTGACTTTTTCTTGATCAACGGTCAGCCCATCCGCGCTAACGACAAAGCCTAAGAACACTAGGCTGCTGGTCAAGAAACTGCATTTCTTTAAGTTGATGTGAAGGCTGTTGTATCTGAGCAGTACCAAGACCTCTCTCAGGTGCTGGTGATGTGCTTGTCGACTTTGGCTATAGATCAGAATATCATCGAATTAAACAACAACACAGGATCCAATAAGAGGTCGGAGTACCTGGGTCATAAGTCGCATAAACGTACTTGGGGCATTAGACAACCCAAATGGCATCACAAGCCACTCGTACAAGCCATCCTTGGTCTTGAAGGTTGTCTTCCACTCATCTCCTGGGCGGATTCTGATATGATGATAGCCACTCTTCAGATCCAGCTTTGAAAAGATTGTAGCTCCTGCTAGCTGATCCAACATATCCTCAAGTCGGGGAATGGGGAAATGATACTTGATAGTAATCTTGTTGATAGCTCGGCTGTCAACACACATTCTCCAACTTCCATCCTTCTTTGGTGTGAGCAGTGCAGGCACTGCACATGGGCTCATATTCTCTTGGAGGAACCCCTTTCTGATTAACTCATTGATCTGGTTCTGCAGCTCGGCATGCTCTGCTGGACTCATCCGGTAGTGCGGCAAATTGGGGAGACGCGATCCTGAGATCAGGTCTATCTGGTGCTGAATGTCCCGTGCTGGGGGTAGACCATCTGGCAGCTCGGCTGAAAGGACTGAGCTGAACTCATCAATAATGGGCTCCAACTCGGCAGGTACGCTGGTCGGCTGTGGACCTTCTCCTTTCACCACCACTAGGTGCACTTCTCGCTCCTCCAGCTCTTCTCTTCCCAACTCCGGCACTACTAGAAGAGTCTTGCTCGCAGTGCGGGTCTCTTTGGATTTCTGTCCTCCTATGGGAACCAAAGTAATCCTGGTCCCGTGGTACATAAAAGAGTAAGTATTGAGACGACCATTGTGGGTAGAACCAACATCGTATTGCCAGGGACTGCCTCGCAGCAAATGGCAAGCTGACATATTCACCACATCACATATCACCTCATATTTGTACTTCTGGCCAATAGAAAGTTGTACCGTGCAACACTCACTGACCTTGACCTCTCCACCGTCGTTAATCCAACCGATCTTGTAGGGATTGGGATGAGCTTCTGTTTTCAGTTGAAGCTTATCCACCATAGTTTGGAAAACTATGTTGTTAGTGCTTCCTCCATCGATAATTAGCTCGCACACTCTCTGTCCCACTATGTAGCGAGTGCGGAATATATTGTACCTCTGAGTCTCAGCTTCTATTCTGGGAGAAAATAGCAATCTGCGAACAACCAAAATCACTCCCTCATCGGCTTCCACCACTTCCTCGTCATCAAACTCTTGGGCCTGGTCTTCTAACAGCTCTTCCGCTTCGTCTCCTTGTAGGGCAAGGTTAGCAACACGTCTGTTCGGGCAGTTGTTAGAGCGATGGCCTGGCTCTCCACACCTGTAGCACTTGATAGGTTGGGAAGATGGCATGTAAGGGATTGGTGAGGTCTTCTGGGGCGCGGCGACCTGTTTACTGCTTTGCCGCGCTGGTTGAGCGGCACTTGAACTTCCTGTGGCTATTCCTCCACTTGCCGCGCTGCCACTCGTCTAACCTGGCAGCTCTCTTTTCCCACTTGACACCTGTCCTCCTACCGCGGTCCTGTTGAACCTCTGTGCTCCCGCGCTAACCCTGTTCAGCTGGGCTTCCACCCGTAGAGCTAACTCAACAGCCTCATTGAGGGTAAAGGCAGGGTGTAACACCACTCGGTCTTGGATAGGTAGGCGTAGACCATTGTTAAACCTAGTCACCTGTTGGTTATCATTTTCTACCAGGTCATTACGAGATGATAACCTATAGAACTCCTCCGTGTAGGCTCGGACAGACCTAAGTCCCTGCTTGCAGTTCTGATACTACTGGAAGGGGATTTGCTCGTAGTTAGCAGGTAAGAACCTCTGTTTCATCAACTTTATCATCCTCGGCCATGAACGTATCTGGGACTTGTTCTGCCGTGCTCAGGACATCTGTAACTGGTCCCACCAGGCTGAGGCGCCACTCTTGAGACGGTAGGCCACAAACTTGACCTTCTTCTCTTCTTCGATACCCATGTAATCGAAGAAACGTTCAACCTCTACCAACCAGTCAAGAAATCCCTCGATGTCCAAGTAGCCATCAAATGAAGGCAACTCCACCTTCATTCATCAGCTTGGCATCTGTTGTGCGGGGTGGCAGCTCGACGAGGAGTGTAGGCTGTGCGGTTGGATAAAAAGAAAGGACAGGTTGCTCGGCTGGGACTAAGGTCTGCTCGGCAGCTCTACTGAGGGTACATGTAGGTCCTTGTTCTACATCAGTTGTCGAGTACTGAGAGGCTTAGCCGATCTGATTTTGAAATAGGTACTGCTTTAGAAATAATTGTAGAGCACTACTAGATTGAACGGAGGTTGGTCGGAAAAGAAATCTGGACAGGGAAAGATTGAGAGAATTTATGAATGCTCTAGAGGGTTTTGTGGTTTGAAATGAATGCCCAAGGGACTCCTTTTATAAGTCTAGAGGGGTAGTTGGATCTCATTAATGTAGCATTAATTGTCTGCTTCGATTGTCGAGCAGCTAACCTCCCTATCCAATGAGTGCCTATCTACTATAGTCGCCTGAAAGCCTGCCTAAAGCTATTACGCCGCCTGCCGACTGTCTTTTTCCGCAACTTTTGTGGCTGTCTTATGCAGCTTTTCTGCCCAGCCGTCGACTGATCGGCTGACATGGCCGACCAATCACACTCTGGTCCGGACAATTTTAACATTTTACAGATTTACCCAAGATTCTTTAATTTTAACATCTTGACCTTGATTGATTATTTCTTTCAAAACACACCCCAGAATTTGTTTTAATGCTATGTAAGGCCTCAAATAATTTATGAAATCTTTTTTAAAAATTCCAAAAATATATTTTCACACAATAATTGTATATTAGGCATATTTAATCGGGTCGGGGCATTACATATATTGCTCAACTTGGGAGTTGTATGCTTAAGTGTAGTCTTTTGAGATTTGTAATAGATAGAACATGTTGTCTTAATTGAAATGTTGTATAATAACATACTGTAATTTAGGCAAGCATGTTCAGGGATATTTTATGTGGTCTTGGATTGAGATATTTGGGTATTACCCTATTGTGGTGTTGCCAAACATGTTATGTACACTTTCATGTACCTTGTTGAACAATCTGTGTTGTCACTTGATTGATGTAAAAGAGGAAACGAGGTGGTTATCCAAATATGGAATGTGAAATAATAATTATAGAGAAGCTGGTCATCGAGATTATGAAAATAAATACGAGATAGAAGCTGGTCATTTAGACTGTAAAAATAAATATGAGATTCTTGTCATTGAGACTGTTGGTTATCGAGACTTTATTGGGACGTTATCGTCCATTGCAAGCAGATGCATTTGCTAGTTGGAGATGTTATCAGCTAGACTCCGGTACGCTAGGTGTGGCCGAATAATATCATGGAGTAACCATCGAGTGGTGAGTGATGCCTTAAATTATTAACAATTAAAAGAGTTAACATCTTGTGTGTTCATTGTGGTGGTTATCGGTATTTTGTATATATATATATATATAGTTCATGTGAAAAATGGATTGATAGTGACACACATATCTTGTGAACTTGTCGTTGAATAAACTATACATGACTTCAAGTGAATTGGGCAATGACATTTACTCCATGGCTGACACGTAATTAGTTAGACTTTATATGTCTTGTTTACGATAGATGCTGATAGCATATCCCTTGTTATTGCATAATGGTTACTTATCATGGCATATTTATAGATGTGATTGTGGGTTTGACTGACACCTTGGTTAGGTGAACTTTATATGTCTCGCATTTGGTAAAATTGGCAGCATATCTTATGCTGTTATTTTATTATTACTTATTGTAGCATTAATTCAGTTTTAGTTATATTGCAAAGCTTAATTTAACTAACAAACTCTTGGATTTTTTTATGTTGTGCATTGAAGAATCCAGATTTGGATTAGCTAGCTTGGTCCACTATAGAGTTCAGGTTTGGAGGATTTCCAGGAGGTGTTGATATTTGGGTGGGGTATTTTACTTTTTATTTACCTAGTGTTATGGCTTATGTAAATTTTTTAAAGTGGTTAGAAGGTTAAATTGTAAGAGGAAGTCAAAATTGTTTGTTTATACTTAAGTTGTAATAATTGTAAAGAGTTTTGGAGTGGTAAAGTAGTAAATACCTATTTTGTTATAGAGATTATGTGTTATTCATATTGTCGGGTTCGTGCGAGCAATTTATATTGTTGTGCCAGAACAGGGTGTGACAGTTTGGTATTAGAGCCTAGGTTTAATAATTCTCGGCTAGTGTTGTGTTGTGGAGATTGTGTAATAGAAGGGGAAGTTGTGTATGTCCATTGATTTCCCTTAGATCTGGTTAGAAGGATGCATGATCACCGTTTCTTATAATTAGATGTTTGGATAAATTAGTGGAAAATATAATTTTTAGGGTGTGTGGTGATTAGAGGGTTGTTGAGATAGAATTCGTAGTGGACCATAGGGAGTTAGCGAGTAAAGGTTAAGTCTTGAATATCACTAATGTTTGTTGATAATTTGTGGTTGTGGTATTCTGTTTATAATATGATAATAGGACTTTGATATGAATTAATCAGAGTGGCGCAGTGGAAGCGTGGTGGGCACTATAAACCCTAGTGTTGCTCAGATTTGGTTAAAAGGTATTGAGAGGGTGTTTGGGATGATAGTAGTGACTGATGAGTAAAGAGTGAGCTTAGCCTCTTTTAATGTTAGAGATGAGGCACTTAATTGGTGGGAAACATTTAGCCAATTAAGGAAAGAAGTGATAGTCCTGTCTAGAGGGGGGTGAGTAGGCTTTTCTTAAATTTGTTACCTTTTGAAAATAAAAATACAAAAACACAAGATTTATTAAGTAACTGAAGATAACAAGAAAGTAAAGTAGGATATTAAGAGATAAGGAGATAGAGAGATATTGACACAAGAATTTTTATAGTGGTTCAGCAATTTCTTAGTCCACTCTTTGACATGTTTCCTTTTGGGAGCACGTCGGTATCCACTATGTAATCTTTAAAGAGATAAACACAAATCTCTTTTCCTAACTTCTACCTAAGCTAGGGTAACCTCAACTATAGAGTACACATAGACTCTATCTTCCTGACCCCCTTGGGCCGAGGAACGCTCACCCAGGCTAAACGCAAAGCCTAACTATGTTAAACGCAAAGCATAGATTTGCAAAGTAAATGCAAACTCTGACTGTGCTAAATACAAAGCACAGATTCCCAGGACAAACGTAAGTCCTGACTATACCAACGCGAGGTATAGGTTTATTTGGGGACAACTATAAAAGTCAAAAATATAAAGTTGGTGCCTATGACACTCTAGGAACTCTACTTGAGGGCATTAGCCCTTTCTCACTAGATCACACAGTGGATATAGCTCAAATCTCACGAGGTAGGTATTTGTGAAAGTGTAGTATAAGTGTTTGGTTGGAAATAAATAAAACCAAAAGATGTACTACAGTGAAAAGTACACCCCTTGTCAAACTCCCTCAACAGATAGAAAATCAATGCTCAGGAGAGTTCTCGAGTTGCACGATAAAGTACTACCGGACTCTATAGATATTGGCAAATAAAGCATGAGTCCTAGGAGAATACTTATAAGTCAAGTATCTCCTAATTCTCAAAATAGCCTTCTCAAAGATCTAATCCCTAGTGATGTAATGTATCAAACTTTTACAACTGAAGTATAAGTAGGTTTACAATAAGTGAAGTACAAAGGCAGAATTAAATCCTATCAACTACTTCCTGAAGTCTTCTTTGAGAGAGATAGCCTCTTCAATGAATATTCTTCCAATAAAAGCCCACGATGTTTTTGCAAGCT
>NMUG010009286.1:0-11332 GCA_002855965.1 Monotropa hypopitys
TTTTCCTATTAAGCCCTAAAAATTAGAAGGTTCAACTTTCTTAGCTATTACTAGTTCTAAAAACGAGTTCATGACTGATGGCAAAGAATCATAAAAAGTATACGCTATGGTGGTCAAGGAGGTGGCTACATTAGAAATCCCGAAAGAATAAGTTCTAATTCCCAAGGAGATGCAACCCTTATTGGAAGAGTTCGAAGAGATAGTATCCAACGACGTTACCCATGAGTTTCCACCATTGAGAGATATACAACATCATATTGATTTGGTGCTGGGAGAAAGTTTTCCTAACTTGCCTCACTCTGAAATGAGTCATAAGGAGGCAGAGATCCTATGGGAAAAGGAAGAAGAGTTTCCATAGAAAGGCCATTTTTGGAGAGTAAGTACTTGTGGCATTCCAGCTTTATTGACTCTTAAAAAGGATGGAAGTTTGTGCATGTGTATGGACAGTTGCGTCATCAATAAAATCACCATCAAGTATCGATTTCTTGTTTTGCGCTTGGATGATATGCTAGATATGTTGGATGGATCATGGTGGTTCTCCAAGATTTATTTGTGGAGTGGCTATCATCAAATTCACATTCGTCTGGGGGATGAGATCCTTTCCAAAAAAATGTTGTCTATTTCGATGATATCCTGATTTATAACAATACCAAATAGGACCATATGGTGCATGTGCACCAAGTTTTGGTGGTCCTATAAGAAAACAAGCTTTATATTGAACTCAATAAGTGCAGCTTCTTGACACATAGCCTCTTGTTTCTTGGCTATTGGTGGGATACGATGGCATACATGTTGATGATGAAAAGATTTGAGCCATCCCTCCTAAAACCGTTATAGAGGTACAAATATTTCATGGTTTAGAAACTTTTTATCGACGGTTTATTCGTAACAGCACTATTGTCTCTCCAATCACGGAGTGCCTCAAGAAAGGAAAGTTCTTATGAGAAAAAGAAGCGGAAGCAAGTTTTTGGCCTTGATTAAAGAAAAGTTATGTACAACACCAGTTTTATCTTTACCTATTTTCGAGAAGATTTTTGAAGTTAAGTGCGACACAGGTGGTATTGGTATTGGGGATGTTCTGTCTCAATAAAAGAGACTCATGGCATTATTTAGTGAGAAGTTGAGTGAGGCACAACAAAAGTGGAGTACTTACGATCAAGAGTTTTATGTTGTTGTTCGTGATCTCAATCATTTGGAGCATTATCTTATTCAGAGAGAGTTTGTACTCTATAATGATCATTAAGCCTTAAAGTTTATCAATAGTCAGAAGAAGCTAGATAACATGCACGTTCAATGGACTACTTTCTTCCAAAAGTTTTCTTTGATTATTAAGCACAAAATATAGGTCTTTATACTCTGCCAATTCTTGATAATATTTGGGAAGAATTATCTATGAATTTCGTATTGGGATTGCCACGTACCCAACAAGAAGTCGATTCTGTATTTGTTGTGGTGGATTGATTTTCTAAGATGGATCACTTTATTGCTTATCAGAAGACCTAAGATGCTTCACATGTTGCACATTTATTCTTTCGGGAGGTTGTTTGCCTACATAGAGTTCCAAAGACTATTACTTCTGATCGAGATGTGAAGTTCCTTAGCCAATTTGGATAATGTTATGAAAGATATTTGGTACTTCTCTTCAACGGAGTTCTACAACTCATCTGCAGACTGATGCGCAAACTGAAGTGACCAATCAAAGTTTGGGAAACTTGATTTGGAGTATTTATAAAGACAAGCCAAGGCAATGGGATTATGCATTGCCACAAGCCGAGTTCTCTTTTAATAGCATTGTTCATGATGCCATAGGAAAGTCACCTTTTTCCTTCGCATATATGACACCACTAAAGCATGTCCTAGATTTGGCTTCCTTCCCGAGAGGCCCTGAAGTTAGTATTGTTGTCGAGTGAATGGACAAATAATCAGTGGAAGTACAAGAGAAAGTGATACAAAGATTGGCCAAAATAAATGCAAAAAACAAAGTTGCAAGTGACATGTGTTGTAATACCCGTCTTGGAATAAAAATAAATTTATGGAGTTGGTTAAAAGGTTAAATAATTAAAGTGAAGGAAAATTGGGCTTAGAGGAAATTAAAGCAAAAATTGAGGAGGAAATAAATAGGGCTAGGGAGCATACCTTACTTAATGGAGGAGTATAGAATCATAATTTCATAGTTGTAGCTTAACTTTGGAGTGGTGGAAATACTAGATAGTTACGTAGGGGAGAAGCCAACTATTTGAGATTAGGCTACATGGAATAAAATTCTATGAAGAGGTGGGTTTTGAAACTCTAGCTTTGTAACAAAAATCTGTCACAATTGTATCTCCACCGAACTTTACATTTTGAGAGAAAAACAAGAGAGAGAGAGAGAAGAAGAAGAAGAAGAAGAAGTTCTTAAGGATAATAAGATAGGAACCTCAAGGAAAGCTAAATCCATCATTTTCAAGGGTAAAGGTATGACAATACTTAAGTTTTCCTTTGGGTTTTATGGTTTTGAAGGAGGTTTCCATGGGAGAAAACTATTTTCTGGAATTCCTTAAGGAAATAGAAAGATTTCATGTTCAATCTAATGTTTTTGCAAAACAAACTATGGGGTTGTATTTGTTAGTATTTTAGAAAGTCACGAGCATGGTTTGAGTAATGGCACGGTACGGCACGATAGCAGGCACGGCACAAGCACGGGCACGACACGGCACGACACGACACGACACAGATAAAGATGGGTCAATGGGCCGTGCCAGGCCTATGCTAATTTTAATTGGGCCGGCACGGCACGACACGATTAATAAATGGGCCACGCACGGCACGACACGAGGCACGTTAGGCACAGAATTAAATGGCCTGGGCCGGCACGGCATGACACGTTTGACACCTCTAATGGAAAGATGATGAAAACCTAAAAAGATGTGCAAATAGTAAAGAATGATGAAGACGTGGCCTTGGGATCCACAAAAAATAGCGAATAATGAATAATCTAGTCAAACTCCACTCTTTTCAATTATTGATTAGAAGGTGGGATCCCGAGCTCGGGAAAAGACAAAAGAATCATTATATAAAAGGAATATGATCAGAAAAATGTACACAATCCCTCGTATTCAGATCTTTGGCTTTGATCTCTTTGAGAAGTTTTTGATTCTAAGAAAAATCACCAACTTTATCATCGAGGAGCCTTCCTTGTTGTAGAGACAGAGAGTCTTCTAACCCTATTTGCAAGTACACCATAGCCAAAATTTCAAAATGCAAGTTCCGAATTGACAACTTTGATCCCTTGGTTATTTCCAGAAAATCTCACTCACGTATCCCTTTCTTGTTGATCACCTTATATACTGTGCCATCCCCCCCATTATCCAGTGGTCATTTAATTTTTAAAATCTATAAATACAAGACTTACCTTCAAAAGAAGTGTCAAAGGTCACGTCAGTCATTTTCTTTGAAACTGTATTAAAATTGTGATGCTTTGAAACACAAAAGACTATTAGAAGAAATGTAGGTACAGCCAACACAAGATACGAGCATGCCAGAAGTTAGCTTTTCCCAGAATTTGTGTGCGGCAAAGTTTTGTCCAAAGATGGGGACTTTGAGGTAGGTAAAAGTGAAATCAATGGTACAAATGTCAAAACATAACAGAAAAGGAGTCCCAGAAAGAAGTCATGTGCTGAAGATATCTTTCCCGAGCAGAAAATAGGGTATAGCCTAATCAATGTAAGCATGTAAGACTTGACAAATGTACTAATAAAATTTCATACAACCATTTGGCCTACTTAGATATGAATAAGCAAGAACTAGGCCAAGTGTAAAATGATAGCACAATGAAAGTAAAATTAATCTAATTGGGAGTTAGAAGGATATTACCCAATGAGCTTTACAAGTAGATAAAGTCCTCAAGGATTTGCCAACAATAAAGCACAATGACTGACCAATGTACTCACTCTCACACACACAAAGTTTTGTAGAAGGTTTAAGGAGAGCTTTAATGGCTCCTGGCTTGGAGGGGTAACTCACACACACTAGACACACTATACTCACTCACACTTACACAGATGAACTCAAGGATGGCTTCTGGAGTAGAGGACACAGAGAGACGAATAAGTAAACAGTAGGCAACTTACTTTCTGTTGTGTCTTACTCCCTTGCACACACACACACACACATTCACTCAAAAATGATTTTACACAAATAGATTAAGGATTGGAGGTGGCGTCTTAGGACTAGCCCAGTAGCAAGCTCAAGCTTTCTCTATTGTCTTGTTGTATGTTCTCTCTGTGTATTGTGGCTCTCCTTTCTACAGACTAACAAACACATATATATGTTCTTTGAAGAAAATGGACAAATGCAATTTCAAAAAAGCCTGATGCATATTTTTGTGGCCCAAGACAATTGCAGGTCTGAAAAAATACAGCCACACAGTCTGAATCAATCACAAGTGTTTGCATCAATACAGGGGTCAATTGGTGAAAGAATATAGCTCTGTTCATTTTGTCGCACGAGCAACAGATGCTCAAAATGGGAAAGGAAACAGGTCTGATGCGACAATTCACTTTTAATTAATTTGACTAATTCTTAACCAACGAAAAATAGTGCAAAACATTTGTATAATCAATATATATAGTAGCATATTTTGTATAAATCAATTTAATCATTTAAGCCCTAAAATCAACAATTCAAAAAATTAGTTTTTGCGATCTGTCCCGCAACTGGCGGCTCTATCGGCGTGGGCATCGATGCCACCGGTGTCCAGCTCGGTCCCATACCTGGTCATGCACTGGGTGCTCAGAAATGCCAGAGACCATTTTCCTCCCATTTAAGCCTTGTTCTACCGGAAGAGTACACTTTTATTTCCATAAATTGGGACTTGGGACTTCTCCTTCTACCGGTAATACAACTTTGTATTACCGGGAATGCAAGCATTAAAAAACTCTTGATTTATAAATTATTTCTTACTTGATCAATCATGCAATTTTAATTTAATTCACATAACTTCATTTCTTTAATCCTATCATGAACTTTTAATTCAAACTTCAACCAATTTAACTCAATTCATTTCTTTACTTCATAATTCATTAACATGCATGCATTTTTTATTATCATGTTTTAAACTTAAATCCTTAATACAGTAATCAATGTTTTCAACTTAATTCATTCCTATATGTTTTTCAAGCATGCATTATCTAACATCCATCTTTTTTAATCAATTCATCTAATGGAAATGTTATCATGCAATCCAATTTTTATTCTAATCATGCCATCAATGTAAGTCATATTCTAATTTATGACATTTGGGGCATCTAATAGGGATATGAGCATATATGAGATATTTGAGCACATAATGCAAGTTAGTGAAAAAAGAGATGAATCTCTAATCAAGCACACAAAGCCAAAGACATTTATAGGGACATCATCAAACACGTGTCCCACACACTCTCTATCAATCTCTCCCTTTGTGGTGATGTCATACTAGACATATCAAGAATGAGATTGATTAGATAATATAGAGTCAACAACAACATATATGTTTCCAAACATGTGTGTTGACTCATAATATGTCTTTTTCTCCCCCTGACAACATCAAAAGGGGTAACTAATGCTCCCCCAAAGTTATATGACCCCCTAAAAATTATGCATCACAAGATATACCGATAAAACCAATTATTCATACAATAGACATTAATGCATGAAATATAAAGGTGTTTTCCATGTAGGCATATAAATAAAAAATGTGATCAATTGGGCATACAAAACAAAATAAACAAAACAAAAAAAACAAAAACAAAAAAAACAAAAAGTTAGGATGATTATACCAAATGTCTTGGGTTTTCACCATTATCCAAAGACTCAATATAGCTCATGTGATGATCTCATCCGAATGGTATGTGTGGGTTCCTGGACCCTCTGCCCAACCTGCTTACCAAAGATCCAAATACGATCAACCTCCAAATGGCTCATGCAACCAAAGACAAATATTAGAACTGCCCGACACCATTCACCAGAAAGGCCCTCTGATGCCTAAGACAGATATATGCTTTTAGAGAGTAATGAAACAACGTAAGAACTCTGTAAAACCAGAAGAATCCAGAGCTTACCCAGCTCTGCAATGGTTGTATTTATATCTTACCGTAGCGCGCCCAATCCGGCGACAATTTCGGCAACTGTCCCGGATATTCCGTCGCAATATCTGGGATCTCCCAAGCTTCCCATATTAAGCAAAATGGGATCATATTGATCCGAGGCACAATGGCCCGGTAGACACCTGTTACTTGCCAAGTTGCTTCATTATTTTGCATCCTGTTGCAATGGGCCTTAGTCCGGAGACTAGCGTTGCCGGGCAGAGTCACCTTTGAGCTGGGCTACTACCCCTTTATTATACCCTAACCAAATGGTCCGATGCTAGGTAACGTACCGAGTTACCGTAGCACTTCCCTGTCGAACGGCTTAAGTAGTATGCTGGGTCGGTAGCCATCCAGTTGGTCCAAGTAACCCGTCCAGTCCATGATGTGTATATCTTCTACGGGCCTGCTCTATGATCCAGTCCGTAGGCCATACATGGTTCGGTTATCACAATAATCTCTCAATACTTACGGTCCAGCTAGGGCGCAAGTATTGAGTTTGTATCTTTGATAAATACCGAACCAAACCCTGTCTTTTGACATAGCTGACCAAAATGGTCCGGGAGCATCCTACCTTTACAGTCGTGCTATGAGTATCTGTCTCATAGATCGTCCGGTGTCCGAACCCTGGGCACGTGACCCATCCTATGGTTGCAATTCACCTTCTGGAACCTTCCGGACACGTGTCATGATCCTGGGATTTGCGCTTTAAAAAATCTGCACGTACGTTTTGAATTTAAACTGCCACACCCTCTACTACATAAGCTCAGAACTCCCCATTTCCTTCACTTTCGCTACCCAAAGCTTCTGCAACAATTTGCAATCCTTCAATCTGCAAATTTCAACTCCTTCAGCACTTCAAATCTTCTTCCATCCAGGTAATTTTCGTTTCCGCATAGTTCTTTTTCATCTTCTTTGAATTTGGGGTCAAAATGCCCCTCTGTCTGGACTTGGAGTCCCATGCGTAAGGTAGCATCATCTAGGGTACAGTAACATTGCTACAGTGCCCGCTCTATTGCCCCTTCACTGGACCATAATCTGTGATCTTCTTCCCCTTCTTTTGGTCAGGTCTTGCCACGTCGGGAAACAGAGGCGGTGCTACCAAGCCAAGTGGGGTGTCTGCAAAACCAGCCGGGCAAAGCCCATTCGCGGCCTACTTCTCCAGCAATCCGAACCTCGGTCAATTCCAGAGAAAATACCACATTCCGGATGATGTGTTTATGGAATTGGTTCCCCTCGATGCAGAAGGTGCCCCGAAGATCCAGCCATCAAAGGGTCAAATAATTGTCCCTTTGATGGCCATAATTGAGGACGGGCTAAGGTTTCCCATCATCGGCCTTCTGGCAAAATTTTTGAATAAACTGAACCTTAAAACGGTCTAGTTTACGATAAATTTCTTCCAGACCGTTTTATCCCTGGTCGAACTAAATCGGATATTCAAATTGAACATAAACATGCATGAATTCTTTGGGATGTATTCCATTAACCAGAATAAGGTGTTTGGACGATATTTCCCTGCAACCCGGAAGGGTTATGCCTCAGTGTTTGACCGACTCCCCGACTCAGACCCCTGGGCCAACGAATTCGTTGCAGTTTGGGATAACTGGAATAACCCGGAAGACCCAATCCCCTAGAACGTCAGCAATCTTGGTAAGTATTCTTCGAACTCCTCGCTGAGCTTTATCCTGTACCGTTTTTTTATTTTCTGCTCTTGTTGCTTGCAGTTCCCAGGACCGTCAAACGTAACAAAAACGCTGATGCTGAAGACCAAATAAAGAAGCTTTTTAAGCTTCCTCTGTCTTCCCAGGACATTCCAGAGCTCCTAGTGTATAAACTCTCATATCAGTCATTTATCAAAAGAGGGTTCCGAAGCCCCAGTCTCTAACTCAAGCGATCACTCCTCCTATCCTGATAGTTTCCTGTACCATTGTCGATCTTGATAGCCCAGAGAGGACAGAATCTGAGACTCACGAGACACCTTTGATGATGAAAAGAAAGGCGATCCAAGTCTGGAATTTGCTCGGGGTCGTTCTAAGATTCCTTCGAATGCTACCCCTCCTACTGCCTCACCTGCTGCCATTGCTGCTGACCCATCTCTCCAGATCCTAGATCCTCCGGAAGATGCCATGGGTTCAGCCTCCAGCAAGAAGAGGAGACTGGATTTTGGGTCCGTCCTAGCAGATCAATTTGCAGATGTTTTAGACCAGCTGTTGGTGGAGGACAACTCTTCATCCCCTCCTCTTTGGTGCCTGAACTTCACATTTAATAACCGAGCGGTGACCAGTATTGACTCAGTCATAACCACGAAAGTTGCCCCGATGCTTGCCCGTGCCACCATGCTGCCGAGGGATGAAGAAAATCTCTACAAGACTGATGATGAGTTGTTTTCCACCGGGCTAATAGCGATGTTCCAGGTATTGCTCAGCTTTATTCACCATTGACTTGATTAACTTCTCTAACTCTTTTGCTTTGGTATGTAGGGTATCCAACGGACTTCTGTGGCCTGGTCAAAAGTTCGTATCCCAATAGGCTGCTCTTGTTATGGAGATTGGGTGTCACGACCTATCCCTGATAACTTATAAGAGAATTATTAAGGGATAGACACGTGGCAAAGCATCTTTTAAAATCAAACACTACACGACAAACTGAAATAAATAAAATAAAAACCACAACTGATAAATCCCAGATGATACAATGACTCAAAAGAAATAAAATACAACTCTGGCTCTTGGCCGATACAACTCATCACACTGCTACTACAACAACTCTGAACAACATCACTGAACAGCTACTACAACTCGATAAGCAAAACAGACTCAAAGGAAAAGAGTAAAAAGACACACAACACCACTACAATACTAACAACTCGACTGTAGTTGGACTGAACTGAACAGTGGACACTAGCCTCCAACACCTAAAAGAAAGAGCACCAACGTGCATCAGCGACGACGGCTGGTGAATACATATAGAAATTCATAATAAATATAAGTAAAAATAACTAAGGATTACCATTTTCAAACATGTGTTTTTCCTTCTCAAAACTCATCTTTTAATCAAGAAAACCTTTGCTTTTAAAGTAAACCCAATGCTTAGAGATATTTCATATTTCATTTCCAATATTCAATTTCCAAAACCGTTTATTTCCAACGCACACCAAAATATCCTTTTCTCTTACTGTATTTCCAAACACCATTATCTTTCAAGTTTCTTTAGAGCCTCCCTTCCAGTGATCCACATCATTCAACACATATGAGATATTTCTCATTTCAAATCACAACCCATCTCATCAACTATTATAGCCAAGGGTCATTCAATTCCGCTAACCAGTGTTATGACAGATCTGTTACCTCGTACATCATTCCCGATAGGTACAGGGGATATGATTCAAGGGCCACTCGTAATATCGTCCCAGTGGTAGGGAACAACAATCGCTCCTACATTTGCCCTGAAGCTAGGCATAACGTCCCTACATTTGCCTTGAGACTAGGCACACCCCTACATTAGGAACAACATAGAATAAACCGTTTATTTCTAAGGTCGTCTTCTCCAAAAATTGGCAGAACTTCAACAGAACTTAAGGTTTACCCAAAATCATATTTTTCTTCGATTGGACCATCAAAACTCAACATTTTCTCCCAAATTTTAAACAGATGCTCTATGGCTAATTAGGAACAACATAGAATAAACGGATTCGGAAAAGATTACCTCAAATGAGAGAATTAAATCCTCCAAGATCGCCGAATGGGTTTTCCCCCTCCTCTGCTCAAATCCAAAATTGTCCTATCAAATCAACACCAAAACTCCTCAAATTTGATACACATATACTACAATGAATTTGCTACAACTCTGCATTTTCAGAATCTTAAATCGTTACCTCAATTGACAGAAATAAATTCCCGAAGTATTTGACGTAGATGGGTTCCCCAGATCTCCTTCAATCCCAACTGCTTATATTCTTCCTCACTCGAATAGCTTCTGTAACTCCATCTTCAGAACTGAAAACTCGTCCTCTCAGGCTTCCTCATTCATGAAAACAACTCTCCTGTTCTTAAGAACGACTTTGGGGCTATACAGAGGGTTTGGAGAGTTTGGCCATTGATACGAAAAATGGATGTGAACATTATAACACTCCTATAAATTGACAGTCATGAGGACGATTTCCAATATCTGATTAATGATTTTGGTTTCCAAAACAACACTTGGGAAAGCTTCCTATATTGAAGACCCTAATTTACATCGACACACAAACTCTTCGTTTTCTCCGCCATAACTTATCTGCCACGAAGTCCTTAGATATCGGTATCTTGGTAACCAAGATATCGGTATCTTAGGCAATCCCAAGATACCTCCAAAAAAACCAGTTTCTGGTGTCCCGGCTGCCCAACCTACCTAAGATACCGTTATCTTGGCAACCCAAGATACCGATATCTAGGACAAAAACTTCAAATATTTAATAAAAATTCTCAAAATTTCCTCAAACTTCATTAATCATTTTCTTAGCCCATAATTATTTCTAAACCTCATTTATTTAATATTAATCTCTTTAAACCACAAAATAGGTATTACAATTCTTCCCCTATTACAGAAATTTTGCCCCGAAATTTAAACACAACTAGATTAATATTCTTAGTTTGCCAAACATTCTAACCACAAGAACAAACTCAACTCTGCTTAGTTACACCTCACGATCATTTCTTACCTCTCTTTCGGGAATTACTTGCTGCTCCTTGATTCCTACCCGGCACATTCACAATTGATGAAGCTTCAACCCCAACTTGAGGACACTCCCACCTCATATGACCTTGTTGACCACAAACATAACAAGTCATCGGTTGCTCCGAACATTCTCTAGCATAATGACCCACTTGATTACATCTATAACATTGTACCTCTAATATCTGCCACCCTGAATTTTGCTTTTCCGAATGACTAACTGTTTTGTGCCTTGGATTACCAATACTCTGCCCTTCACTAAACACCATATTCTGATTTGCAACTCTAACTTGATTTGGATAACTTCTAAATCGAGCTCTCTTAGTTTGCTTCCTTTTATCATCTATCTTCTCAATCTCCTTTTCCACAATTTTACACTTCGCAATAAGCTTCCTAAAGTTCTGCTCCTCTAAAATAGCAACCCTTTCATGAATTCTAGGATTTAATCCCAATTGAAACTTCTCACGCATATTCTGTTCAGTATCAACCATGTATGGTGCAAACCGAGACAGAGA
>NMUG010009287.1:0-11330 GCA_002855965.1 Monotropa hypopitys
GCATATCAAAGGCTTGCAAAGCTTATGTTCCAAGATCTTATTGGCAAAAGCTTGGAAGTATACATAGACGACGTGATGGTGAAGTCAAAAAAAGCAGATTCCCACCTTGTCGATTTATGTAAAACTTTTAAGATCCCAAGGCAGTTCAAACTGAAGTTTAATGCTTCGAAATGTGCTTGTGGAGTTAGCTCGGGCAAGTTTTTGGGCCATCTTATGACAAGGAGAGGTATTGAAGCCAATCCAGACCAAAATATTACTCTAAAAGCTCTCCAAGGCCAACAACAACAAAGTAAGTTCAGCGCTTGACAGGGATGGTCGTCGCACTAAACCGATTCATTAGCCACAGCTCGGATAAGTACATACCGTTCTTCCAACTATTAAACAAGAGTTCTAAGTATGAGTGAGGGGCAGATTGTGAAGCAGCCTTCTAAGATTTGAAGAAATACTTGGCGGTACCACCATTAATAGCTACACCAGAGCCTGAAAAGGTTCTTACTATTTACCTTATAGTCTTTGAACATGCTGTGAGTGCGGTGCTAATCAAAGAAGCAGAGCGGCAGCAGGTTCTAGTTTATTACGTTAGGAAAACTTTATTGGATGCTAAAACTAGGTATATTCTGTTGGAAAAACTTATTCTGGAACTGATTATGACATCACAGAAGTTGCAACATTATTTTCTTGCTCACCCAATCAAGGTTCCAACCACTCATCCAATAGGGTCTGTTCTGCAAAAGACAGACCTATCTGGGAGGGTAGCAGGATGGTCTGTTGAATTGGGAGAGTACTGTTAGCCCTAATGTTTTGATGATGCTTTTATGTGATTTATTATCACAAATTAAGAATTGATAAAATGATTTAAATTGAATTAATTGATTAGAAAAATTATGGAAATATTAATTATGCTTCACATGTTGAATAATTTATTCATTGTGAATAAATTACTTCTTGAATAATATTTGCCATGAATTAAATTGTACTTAATAGTTTATATAATTATTCTTGTTAGAATAATTAACTTGTTGGAAATGGGCTTCAATTTATATATAATTAAGTGTTGGACACTTGTCATAATTCTAGCACACTTGAATTAGAAATTAAAGTGATTTACATTTGTAATTAAATGTTATACCTTATAAAGATATGTATTTAGAATATAATTGAATTGAATCCTGATTTTATTAAATGCCTAATCCTTATTGGTTGAATTCAAAATCAGATTCAAAGAGTATAAGTTATAATGGCATGAATAAAGGGTTACCATTTTAAGTTTATATCTTATATTCCCTTTTATTCATTATGGTTGTATAATCATTCTAATTGATCTGAATTGCACGTATCTTATGATATTATGGATGCTTATACAGATGTCAAAGGCCTGTAAAAAGGGGAGCGTAAAATTCAACATTTGAACCGGAGTTACAACCGGAACTCCGCGCGGAATTTTGGCGGGAGTTCCGGTCCAATTTTAAAATTTGAATTTTGGGAACGTTTGGCCCTCAAGTGTATGTTGGAAGATATATTTTGTGATGGACCACATCAGAAATCTCACAAGTCTTTCTATCAACTTTCATACATTCAAAGAGAGAACTTCAAGAGTTTTTGAAGTGATAATTCAAGCCAACATTGTACAACCATCCATCAACACTCAAGCCCTCAAGAGACCAAGACAAGAAGCTTCAACATTGTCACATACCACTGGTCACATTGAAGATTGAAGAAAAAGAAGACTTATACTTTTGTTCTTACATTTTATTTATTCCTTCTTCTTAGGATTACACTTGTTAAGAAGTTAATCAAAAACTCCTACTTTGATCTTTTACGCTTACTTTGTAAACAAGGATTAGACCCTTGTAGTGATAGGTTGTAGGCCACCTTTGAAGGTCCTAGTTGATAGGTTGGAGGCCACCCTAGAAGGTCCTCATTGAAAGGTTGTAGGCCACCCGTGAAGGTCCTAGGATAACGGTAGTAGACCACCCTTGAAGGTCTAGTTTGTAACGTTTGGAGGCCACCCTTAAAGGACCTCATTTACCTTGTAATTTATAATCACCTTAAGTGGTTACTTACGTTAGTGGAATCCTTCACACGTTGTGGGGGAAGTGGACGTAGGTAGGGGAGAGACACGTCCCTATTGAACCACTATAATTCTTGTGTGTATTTCTCTCTCTCTCTCTCTCTCTCTCTCTCTTTCTTTCTTGCACTTTCATTATATTTTTTGTGTTATTAAAATATATTGTTGATCTAAATTCAAAGAATCAAAACAATTCCGGAAACCTCAACCGTTGCCGTATTGCAACAACTTAGGTATAACGGAAGGGTTTTGGAATTGATTCTAGAATAAAGATTATAATATATTTAGATATAATTCTTGGCTGCGATTTCAGTTTCATATCTTATTGTTTGATTAAAACAAAAAAGTTTAAGTCACAATTTTCATTACTTGAAATAGTTGTAAAAAGTTAGTATACTTCTTTATTAGACCAATTCACCCCCCCTCTTGGTTGCATATTGGAATAACAAGTATAATGTTGAATTCGTACCCCGCACTACCATCAAAGGGCAGATTTTATGGCTGTGTTTTCAAAAATTTCAAACACCACTACAGAGCAGCAAGATCGAGTAGAAGAGCACTCCACACATCCTGAGTTAAAGGCCGACGAGCCGTCTGGAAGCTCTTTGTGGATGGATCTACCTGCAACAAAGGATCATGTGTGGAGGTGGTTTTGATATCCCTAGAGGAGATCGTTTTGGAACAATCGATTCGATTATGTTTCAAAGCCTCAAACAACGAAGCAGAGTATGAGACCATGCTTGCCGGGCTGAGCAGCGCTCGGTAGTGTGGGGCACAGAATTTGATGGTACACTGTGATAGCCAGCTGGTGGTTAACCATCTGTCAGGACAATATACGTCAAAAGATGACAGAATGGTGCTGTATGTGATAACAGTGAAGAAGAAACTCCTGAATTTTGAACAAGTTCAGATAATTCAGATCACATCAAAGCAGAATAGCCATGCAGATGCATTGGCATGTCTTGCCTCATCAGTATCTACCGAGCTACACCGCACGGTTTGTGTGGATACTATATTACAGCCCAGTATTCAAGTTCAAGAGCAGGAAGAAATGCAGGAGGTAAACATGGGCCCGTCTTGGATGGATCCCATTATAGCCTACCTCAAGCATAGTCAATTACCAGATGACAAGAAAGAGGCTCACAAGATCAAAGTTAAAGCGGCCAGGTTTTAGTTATCTCCAGACGATGTCTTGTACAGAAAGTCCTTTATATGACCTTATCTCTGGTAGTTACACTCATCCCTTGTTCAGCAATTTTTATTCGAAATTCATGAAGGGGTGTGCGGCAGCCACGCGGAAGGCAGATCAATAGCCCATAAGGCTATTTCTCAAGGCTATTGGTGGCCCTATATGCAAGATGATGCTAAGGTATATGTTTGAAACTGTGAAAAATGTCAAAAGTTCTCCCTACTAATCCATATGCCTTCAATGGATCTAGCACCACTCACAAGTCCATGGCCTTTCGCTCAGTGGGGTCTGGACATTGTGGGTCCTTTGCCGATAGTGTAACACCCCACGTTTTTAAGTAAACAATTTTTTTGATATACAATAAACACAAACACTGGGGAGTTAATAGTTACTATTCAGATGCGTTGCAATAGAAGTTCTCATTACATTATTGATGATACAACATGAGTAAATAAAAGAGTACAGAGAGGGAGAAGAGAAGGTACAGTTACTACTACTCATTAAAAGACGAAATGAAAGTGCAAAAGTACTAAAGAGAACCAAGACTGCGGCTTCAAAGGGACCAGCTGCTAGCACAATCTTCCAATCCACCTGCATGAGAGACCCTGCAACACAACCTGGAAGAGAGAGAGAAAGGAGGGTCTGAGCGAACCACAACTTAGTGAGGTGATAGCTAACGACTACAAAGCATGCAGGAGTGCATGCGAACCTAAGTGTCACACACCCAAGGGAAAGCAAAGGTCGACTACAACTCATAACCCACCCACCCACACACACACACACACACGAGCGAAGTGAGACTAAGGGAGAGACTCTAAGGGCAACTCCGAGGAAAGGAACCCCGACTTACAACACGTCTCCAAGTACAAGTAACCTCACAGTAGACCCCACAAACGGACTATGAGTGCTCACTATCAAGTCTCACAATCTCCCATATAGAACCACCATCCTCTTACGACGAACACATCACCAACTACTCAGTAGTGAACCCAACAATCCAAGTATCCTCATATCCCCATCACCCTCAAGTTTATTGTTGTAGTTTAGGATTCACAGGATTGTTTATGATCTTGAATATTGGAGGTATACATTCTATCATTTTTCCCCACCTTGGCCCACCCAAGAGGTACAACAATATTTCCATCATAAATTGATTGTTTCATTCCAATATTCATTTCCGGTCTACTCCTGAACAAGCGAGTCGTCAACCTCCCCTAGACAAGGGAGAGTAGAACATATGTGTTAAGATTTTCTAGGATCCCACCTGCCAGCGTATCCAGTATATTCCGAGACTTTCGGGAACTCGTATCTCCCACCTATGGCCAAAGGATCTTATTCCTAGATCGTCACCCGTCAATGACATCCAGTGATTCCGCAATTTCGGGAATGCGTATCTCCCACTTAACACCATTAGAGTTGCTGGGGCTACCTTCCCCCAAGTCAACATTCCCACACCCTTACATTTCTTCATTATTTGTGAGTTTAGGTGGATGATTAAGGATTGGCTAAGGGTAGTCCTCATGCGATCCGTCCCTCGTATTGGTCGTTCATTGAATTCATTAAATCATGAATGGTTTCCGATAATATTTCCCCACATTTTCACATTTCCATCGGTTACAAGGCCAAGCCATACCGACTAATCCCCTCATCAAGTACTAGGGAAATTTACCGCCAACATACCACACTACCACAATCACTCAAAAATTCTCTAAACATCGAATGATACATTAAAATGTCCCAAATGACCAATCCATCCGTATTGAAAACCACCAACACTCACATTCGGCGAACACTCCCAATTTTCACTACAATTCACCTCATTACCAATCAATGCAGGTCCAATTAAATCGTACACACCCTTACACATTCTCGACAATGGTTTGACTCGATCAAAACTACCAAAACCCACCTCAAGGCCCATTCAAGCATTTTTTCAAACACAAAGTACGCATGAACTTCAAGGGTGTCTAGTATTAATGAAATACTTAATTAAGCCTCCATATCATCACTAGACTATAGGAATATCGTCTAGCCCCACACGACGCCGATCGACACGAGCCAATGACCAACAATTACATGAGGTGAAACTAGGGACAATCAAATGAAGAAACATGAAATGGAATACGCACACCTACACACACTAGGTAGGAGTTAGAGATTATCCACCGAAGAGTCGTCGGCCAAGTCACCAGAGAGGTCGCCGGAAAATGCCTATCGCGCCACCGCGATCCAAACCCGCCATTACGAAGCTCTCGCCGCACTCTTCGACGTTCCTCCAAGCCACAACCTATGAAACTCAATCATTAGCCAACAATAGAGGAGAGAGAAGATGAGAGCTAGGGTTTGAGAAAGGAGAAGACTTACCAAATCGGAACGATCCGAGACCATAGGTGCGAAGCCCTCGCCGAGCTCTTTGATGTTTGGGAAGGTGGGAAGGCTTGAATCCAAAGAGTTTGAGTGTTGGAGAAGAGAGAAGGGAGAGAAGAGGGTTTAGGTTGAGAGAAATTCGGAGGAGAGATAGAGGGAATGAGTTTGGTTCGCCAAAATGAGAAAATCCCGAACTTAAAACGCAAATCCCTGAACCGCCATCCGGACGAGCTCCCCGCCATCCGGATGAGAACCCACTTTCTTCCGGACAAGACCCACCCTCGTCCGGACAAGACCTTTTGAAGCTCCACCCAGCCCTCACTGCTCGCTCGTCCAGAAGGACTCCCTTCCCCGTCCGGATGAGGGACCTGCTATAGTGCTGAAATGCTGCCGAATCGATCTCGAAACTTCCTGACGCAACCCCAAACACTTCCTCAAACTTCTGGACACCGAACATATATTCTAAGGTCACTTCCAAGCCTTCCTCAAGCCCACAATCATTTTTATGATCCAAGAACAACACGCGAGCTTACCCGAATACTTTGAAACCGAACTCACCCTACGACAAGAATTTCTCATATCACGAACTCTTTTTTTGAAAGGCAAAATGTATATATTATAAATTTAAAGGAAACAAAATTACACCCACAGCTCAACTCCACCCTACAAACACTCCACCACACACCCAAAGCCTACATCCCTAAACAGATCAGAGAGAACCACAACTATCCACGAGACAGAGACAAGCAGAGGCCTCTAGAATCGCAAAAAGGAAGCATACAAACCGGACCACACCTAGGGAACACAACTACACAGGCACTCCAAAACACAAGACACTAGAAAACACCAAAACAAACAAGCTGCAATAACACACCACCTACACCGCCAAACAACTACCACCAGCCCGCATGAAAAACTCTGCCTTCCATCCATGCCCTTCCTATCCATACAGCACCCAGACTGCATTTGCTTATATGTAATCACCTTTTTAATCACATTTTCGTTAGTCTTCATAAACGTTATACCCACCGCTTTGCACGCTTCGATCGTGTCAGAGATAATCCCCACAACTAACTTCCGGAATGAATCTTGATCAAATGATAATTTCCCCCCTCAAAACCAGACTCCACTACCGCAGCACGCTCCAACACAGAAACCTGAACACCCTTATCACACTTCCCACCCACTTTTCCAGAAACCACCGCATTAGCATCCGTGCAACTTAAACTCACTATCATAGGAGACTTCAAGGATGAGTCTGCACCCGCTACAACCACAACGCCGCTAGAAGGACTAACCCGATGAACATCTGAAGCTGGTGCCACACCAGAACAACTCAAACCAGAATCCGAAACACCAGCTGAAGGAATGGCCGAAATACAATCAGAATCTGAAACTCTACAACCTTCCGACTTCAACCCCTCTACCTTAACACCCTCAGGCAGGCCAACTTGACCCCTAGTCGCCTCCTGATCAGAAGCCCTTGGGAAAGAGGAAACTCCACCTAGAACTGCAATAGAATTAGCAGACTTACAAACTTTGGAGATACCTACTGGTGACTGCCTCTCAAAGGTAGATACCACCTTGGACACCACACTATCAGCACTCGACAAGCATACCTCCCCCTACTAAGCCCCTCTACCATACCTGAACAATCTGACCCTACCATCTTTGCTTGAAGTTTGCCGAATCCGATTTGAACCCAGCTCGATTCCATATAACACAATCCAATTCCACAGGGCAAGGAATTGAGAATACCTGCACTACAAAAAGGGAGCCATTGACCTCAAATTCGATCGATTCATTGATAACTGATGCATTTGAAGCAATCCTTATCCTTGCAGCAACCAGCTGCATCTTATCTCTGGTGCCAACTTCTACTTCAATCAAAGAACCCACAACTTCACAATGGCATTGAACGTTTCCCACTTCCACACATTAAACGGGATACCCCTACATTCAATCCAATACCGGTTATCTAAGCTCAAAAGCTCGCCACACCATGGATTTATCGATTGGAACCACTCGAACCAGCATACGTCTCGCAAAGCATTATCTCGGCTCCCAGGAGAGGAGAATGATATGAGGACAGAACTACCACCCAAGAAACTTAAGTTGGTGATCTCTCTTACCTGCGACTGAATGCTATTCCTTACCTCCTCGATGCCAAAATCGCTACGAAGAATAGCAATGGCAGAACACCGCAGCCACTCGACACTGGCCCCAACCCATCTAGCCCTCTTCCAATTGCTAGGACATGAACCAATTAGGGGAGATTCTTTTCCGGAGTTAATCTTAACAGCTTCATCACCAGCTATACACCAATTCTCCTTAACCACTTGAGAAAATGACTTACCCGACATGCTTCCGCAAAACCGTAACAGACTTGCTTGACCTGGGGAACTCTTGCGTTCAGCACCATCGAACCTGTGAGCGGCATCTCGGACGATAGGCTTTGCCCAGCCCTTGCTGGAGCTCTTCGCAGCCTGCCACCTGCTGTGCTTGGCGATGTTCACTTCCAGCAGATGGTCCTCCAAGCAGACACCATTCATCGAATCCATGGCTACACCAGCTGCAGATGAACAACCATATCTAACGAATGCGAACCTGAAGCCATTAATTGAACTTGTCTTCGCCGGAATGAAGACCTCCTTTACTACACCAAATGCTTTGAATTTATCAAACAACCATTTAGGGGTAACACTTAACGGTAAGTTGCCGACGAACAGAGTAGTGATCCCGACCCCCTCGCTGCCTTGGAACCTAGGGCCACCCTTGTTTGCTGACGAGGGCCTTGAGCCCAGGGATTGGGTTGAATCTGCTCGATTTAGAGCATCTGGGAGACTTGGTGCTTTCGGACCCAGGATAGACTCAGGACGATTCCATCTAGATCCAATCTCTGAACCTCCGACCCAGCCCCCACCAGAACTCGAGTTGCCAAACTCTACCACCACTCTAGGATTTGAACTCCGACCATCCTTAAGATGAGCATGAGCCACATTAGGGCTTCTCGGCACTCGACCTCCAACCCTGATACTGCCATCACTTATGATATCACCCCATTCACTTTCAGAGCCTCCCTCTACGATTGCTCCTACACTATCATCTCCGTCTTTTTCGTCTGTCTCACTCGATTTTGCAATTTCTTTCCCTTTTGCCCTTGTTTTCGCCCTCGATTTCGATTTCGATTTCGATTTTGCACTTGACACAATCGCCCTCCTGAGCATCACCAGACTCATGTCGAGAACTCACTTGAGACGATTTGAGATAATCATTGGTGTGTCAAGACACAACCACGATTCCAATGATGTGAGGATTCGAACTTTCGACATTCGGCCAATCTTGAAGAAAAAGAAAATAAATCCTGAAATTCGATTTATTGAATTTTTGGAACGGATGGAAAATACTTAAATTTTTTGGAGTGTGGCAGACAACGCGGGGAGCCAGAAAGTATTTGTTAGTGGGTACAGATTATTTCACGAAATGGATAGAGGCAGAACTATTGGCAAAGATCACTGAGCATAACACCGAACAATTTGTATGGAAGAACATTATTACTCGTTTTGGAATTCCGTATGCCATTGTATCAGACAATGACACACAGTTTCAAGACAAGTTCAAGAAATTTTGTTCGACATACAAAATCAAAAATTTTTATGCTTGAGTAAGTTATCCGCAGAGTAATGGCCAAGCTGAGGCCTCGAACAAAACCATCCTAGATGGAATCAAGAAAAGATTAGAGAAAGTCAAAGGAGGATGGGTAGACGAGTTACCATTGGTCCTCTGGGCTTACTGCACTACGCCTAGGCGAGCTAGAAGAGAGACTCCATACTCACTTGCTTATGGTTCAGAGGTAGTAATTCCTTTGGAAATTGGGATCCCAACGATCAGAACTCAGCTTGTGGAACAAGGGGCAATGATCAGGCTATTGCAGTGTAGCTCGAATTAGCGGAGGAAAGACGAGAAAGGGCTTTAATCAAACTAGCCTCCTATCAGAACTAGTTGGCTAAATTTCACAATCGCAGAGTTGTACCTAGGGAATTCAAGGTTGGGGACCTAGTTTTGATGAAAGTGTTGGGCAACACAAAAGATCCAACAGATGGGAAATTGGGACCAAACTGGGAAGAGCCTTATAAAATCGTTGGCATAGCAGGGAGGGGAGCCTATAAATTGCAAGACCTTGATGGTGTTCCCATTCCCCGCACATGGAATGTTTCGAATCTGAAAACGTTTTATCAGTAATTACCAATGTTGCATGTTTGTACCCTAGAAGAATTTTAATGTGTGAAGTATTGATCAGTTTTTGTCCACAAATGCTACAGTTGCGTGTTAATTTCTGATTGGGAGTTAAATGAGAAAGTCAAGTCTTTTTTAGCCTTCACTTCCTCATTGGGGGGCAATGGTCCCAAACAAGGAATGCTTGGAATGGGTTGAGAAGGCCCAGGATTGTTGTTCCCAAGCTAAGGACCTTGATGTAATATCTCAAGGATTCTGATCTCAAAAATTATGGTTCTTAATTGATCCCGAACTGAAAGCCTTAAAATGGGATGAGAAATCTCAAGAGGGCCAAAGTTCAAAACCGGTGGATGGTTCCGAGCAGGGAATGCGGAAAATGGGTTGAGAAGACCCAGAACCATCGTCCTGGGCTAGTATTCTTTAGGGGATAGTACAATCCCAAGGATACAATTCAAAAAATTGGAAAATATTCTATAAGGTTCCTCTTGGATCAGAAACCAAAAGATTTAAAAAGAGACAATAGTCCCAAGAGAGCCAAGGTTTAAAACAGAAGGGAAATCCTAAAAAGAGTCGGATCTGATCCTCAATCGTACAACGCTTTTGAAAATAGTAAGTCAAAAGCAACCCTGGATTGAAATGAGTGAGAAACGCAGGAAAATTTGAGATTACAGATTTCCTTGGCTAATGAAGCAATCGATTTTGCCTACGGCCTAAAAAAGAGGAGTTGCCCAAAAGCTCATATTGTTGGTATACATGGGGCACTGCGGCACATAAGATAACCCAAAAACCCACACTCCTAGTGTACACCTAACATTGCGGCACATGGGACTTAATAGTCATGATGAAAGCAGAAAAGAAAGCACAAGCATACAAGAAGTTAAGTTGTCAAAAATTAAGCGCAAGCATGATTCATCATAGCAAAGATTCAAAAAAGTGTAAAGTTAAACATCACCACATACATCATCAAAGGGCAAAGATATCGGCAAACTTGTCACCAATATCAGTTGTTCAGGAATTAAGTTTTACAGACCAAGAAGTATTAAAAATTAAACTGTTTCACTGGTGCCAAGAACCTCAGTTGGTGGAATCTCGTTTGATGGCCCTGTGGTAGCAACCAAAGATGGATCAGAGGTAGGCAAGTCAGTTGGAATGTTCTCATTCGTTGTGGCCAGTACCAGATCAGTTGGATAGTTAGAGCATCATTAGTAGCAAGCGGTGGGATGGTGAGGTCTGTGATCTCAGAAAGCATCATATCAATAGAGGAGGAAATGATAGTAGTTGGTACCTCAGTATGGATGATGGGGGAAGATGACAATGCAATAGTTTGGTTGGATAAAGCATTAAATGAGGAGGTCACAGAGGTAAAGGCGAGGTCTTGGGCCAGTGGCAGTGAGAATCCAGCTTCTCCTATTGCAGGGGGTCATGTTCCCACCCTAGAAATAGAAAAGGAATGGGAGTAACAGCGCAAAA
>NMUG010009288.1:0-11331 GCA_002855965.1 Monotropa hypopitys
GAAATTTACTTCTCGTTTCTCGCATAGTCTGCAGTTTGCTTTGGGGACTTCCTTGAAGTTCAGTATGACTTTTCATCCGCAAGATAGTCGGAAAGAACTATTTAGACTTTGGAAGACATGTTGCGGGATTGTGTGTTGGATTTTCGAGGTGCTTGGGATGATTATCTTCCTTTAGTAGAATTTGCTTATAATAACAGTTTTCAGTCCAGCATTAGAATGGCACCCTATGAAGCTCTATATGGGAGACGTTGTCGCATTCCTCTTTGCTGGAGTGAGGTGGGAGAGAGGCAGTTGTTGGGACCGGAGTTGATTCAACAGTCTTCAGATGGCGTCAAGATAATTCGAGAACGGTTGAGGATTTCTCAGAGTCGGCAAAAGAGTTATGCTGACAATCACCGCAGGGAGTTGGAATTTGATGTGGGTGATCTTGTTTTTCTTAGAGTGTCTCCATGGAAGGGTGTGGTTCGCTTCAAAGGCAAGAGGAAGTTGGCACCTAGATATGTGGGGCCGTATGAGATTGTGGAACGGATTGGTGTTTTCGCTTATCGCTTGTTGTTGCCAGTGGAATTATCTCGGCTACATGATGTCTTTCATGTGTCCAACTTGCGAAAGTACATTGCAGACCCTTCGCATGTTTTGAGTACCGCGGAGTTGGAGGTACAAGAAGACTTGTCCTATGCCGAGGAACCTTTGCAGATCATCGACAGAAAGGAGCAAGTTTTGTGCTCCAAGAAAATTATTTGGGTGAAGATCTTTTGGAGGTATCATGGTGTAGAAGAGGCTATATGGGAGGGAGAAGATGCTATGAGAGCGAAATATCCGTATCTCTTCGTATCGGGTACGTATCCTAATTTCGAGGACGAAATTTCCTAAGTGGGGAAGAGTTGTAATACCCGTACCTATTTTTATGTTTAAATCAATTAATTATTATTATTAAAAAATTGAGAAGAAGAGATAAAAATATATATGGTGATTAAAAAGGAGTTGATTTTTTAATAAGAGATTTTTATATATAACTAAGTTATATTTATATAATACTTATGTATTATAATTAGGAATAATGGTGGGCAAGGTTTAATAAGAGTTCCTTAGGAGGGCAATAAGGTCTTTTGCACTTAAAATCTGGATTAGGGTTAGGGGAGAGGCTTAGACTCTCATTCCTTCCCTAATCACTTGTTCTTGAGGGTGGCTAAGAGATTAGAGAGGGAGACCTAGGAAGAATTGGCAAATCAAGGTGGAAATTGAAGGTTTTTGAAGTTGATTTCTTCTTCAAAGTTGTTCCTAACGTAACTAAGGTAATTCCTACCATTTTAGAATTTTGATTTCGTACTTGATTAAGCCCAAATTAAGGATTTTTTACTAATCTCGTTTAGCCACTGAAAATTTCTAGATCTACATTTAGATCTTTGATTTAGGGTGTTAAAATGAGTTTTGGGGATTAGATTCATGTATAATATATAGATAGGTGTTTACTACACTTGGGAGTGGCTAAGTTTCACAGATTGTTGAGTTAAAATCGATTTTAGGATGATTTTGTGGAAGATTATCGAAGTGGGATTAACAGTTTTTCTAATCTGCTGTTCTGCGTACTGACCGGTATGCACACCGGTATACCGGCCAGTATACTAGGCGACATACCGGATGCCATACCGGCCTTGCCTGCAAGTCACAAAATGTTGAGATACAGAGACCTATTTTAACCGGTGAGCCACTGGTATGCCGGCCGGCATACCGACCTTAGTAAAATTTGGACAGTACACTTGGGGTTAGTATAAAATAAGGAAAATTGTACTAACCGGCATGCCGACCGGCATGCCGGGCGGTATACCGGCTACGTATTGAGAAACTGTAGATGCTTAACAATGTTGTCTCAATGTTGTGTCTTCCATTAATGGAATACTAAGGGATTGATTGATTCGCCCTATGCTAGTGGGTTTGATTGAGTCACCCTTAGCTTTGGTGTGGTGGTGGTGTGTGCAAGCTTCCCAATATCTGTAAAAAGAAGCATTTCATAACATCCATATGCATTCGCATATTTACATTTATGTTGAGGACTTATATTAGGGGAGAGGCACAACCCCTTCGTTACTTTGTTTTACTTTATGTACCATGCTAATCAACTTTCTATATTGACTGTAAATCTAACACTCCTGGATATTATTGTCTTCTTCTTTTGTTGTGGTATTTTATCCAGATAAGGAGGTTTAGTGGGGTTCATTGCCAGAATTTCAGGACTCTCTTCAGCTGGAGTCATATCTATCAGTTTGCTAGTACTTTTACCTCTTTTCAGTATTAGAGAGAGGATGTGAGACTTTTATTTATATTCAGACTTTTAGTTCTTGGAGTAGACTACTCTCTTATTTTTGGGACCTTGTTCTGGGTCATTTAGATTGTCACACTTGGTACTTTTAGTTTTGGAGGTTTTATTCTTAGTAATTCTTTTATTCCGCTGCGTATTTTTATTAGAAAGATGGGAAAAAATTATTATGTTAGAAAATGATGCTTAGTTCCTTCACTTGTTAGATTGTTTGGGTCACGATTCGTAGCCGGATTCTATTATTTATTAATTTTTCGGGACGGGTCGTGACATCCGTCTTGAAATGCAGCTACCACAAACAGTACGACCATATGACCGAATAATGTGTAGACTTCAAAGAATTTTTGGAGGAGCTGGTGGAGGTTGGTCATTTGAAACAGTACATCGCCCAGGCACCTGTCCGGGGTGATAGACCTAGGCGAGTGGACAGACGAGGTGACTGTTCAGATGAGGACTTGCCTCCTGCTGGCATCATCCATATGATACATGGTGGGGAAGACTATGTGAGGCGAAACCAAGCAAGGGCCCAGAAGAGAGGAGAGGCCTCAAAGCAACATGTGCTCCAGTTGGGCCAGAAAAGGCAAAGAGAAGATAACCCTGAGGCAACCCAAATCTCGTTCTCAGATACTAATCTGGAGGGGGTCACCTTCTCGCACAGTGATACTTTGGTGATTACCCTCAACATCAACATATTTGATATAGAATAGATACTGATGGATCAAGGTAGCTCTACCGAGATCCTCTACTTCCAGGCATTCAGGAAGGTAGAGATGACTCACAAAGATTTGAAAGAAGCAAAGATCCCTCTAGTTGGGTTCACTGCGATTCCAGTATGGCCACTGGACTCTATTGTTCTTCCCGTTCGAACTGGGCGGGTTACCAAGGAAGTTGAGTTTTTGGTGGTGGATCTTCCATCTACCTACAACGCCATTATTGGCCGCACATGGATGTATAGGATGGGTACCGTACCATCCACCTACCATCAGGTGATCAAGTTCCCTGGTCCAAAGGGGATAGAAAGCATAAGGGGAAACCAGAAATCATCCAGAAACTATTTTCTGGCATCGATCAAGCATACCCTAACAACAGAACAAGTGAAGACCATTGAAGTCCCTGATCAACCAGTTCTTGAAGATGTGGGAATAGACCCCAATACCCATGTGGTGGAAAACCTGAGAAAGGTTCCTGCGCATGAGTCTAATGAGGATAGGTACTTCCTGCTAGGGGAAGAACTCCTTGAAACGAAAGCCTTAGAGTTGGAACGGGTGTTGAGGGAAAACATAGACGTATTCGCTTGGACTCCGACAGAAATGCCTGGAGTAGAGCCAAGTGTGATATGTCACCACCTCAATATTGATCTATGCCACTGTCCAATCATGCAGCAAAGATGAAGATCCTCCGCGCACCACGCAGAAGCTGTAATGAAAGAAGTAGATAGGTTGTTGAAAACCAATGCAATAAGAGAAGTGTATTACCCTGAATGACTTTCAAATACAGTTGTTGTAAGCCCACAAGCTCAGAATCAAAGCAGCAAGATTCTAGTTATCTTCAGATGAGGTGTTGTACAAAAAATCTTACACAGGGCCTTACCTCCGGTGTGTGCATCCCTCACTCGTCCAACAATTTATGTTTGAAATTCACGAAGGGGTGTGCGGTAGCCACACGAGGGACGATCAATAGCCCACAAAGCTATATCTCAAAGTTATTGGTGACCATACATGCAGGAAGACGCAAAAGTGTATGTTCGAAATTGTGAAAAGTGTCAGAAATTCTCCCCGATCATCCATACGCTGTCAATGGACCTAGCACCACTCACAAGTCCATGGCCCTTTGTTCAGTGGGGTCTGGACATTGTGGTTCCTTTGCCGATAGCTCGGGGGGGCAAGAAGTACTTGATTGTGGGCACTGATTATTTTACAAAGTGGATTGAAGCGGAGCTATTAGCAAAGATCACAGAGCACAACACCGAGCAATTCATTTGGAAGAACATTATAACTCGTTTTGGAATCCCATACGCCATTGTATTAGACAATGTCACACAGTTCTAAAACAAGTTTAAGAAGTTTTGTTCAACTTACAAGATAAAAATTTTATATGCTTCAGTCAGCTATCCTCAGAGTAATGACCAGGCTGAGGCATCGAACAAGACCATACTGGATGAGATCAAGAAACGATTGGAGAAAGCCAAAGGAAGATGGACAGACGAGTTGTCATTAGTCCTCTGGGCTTACCGCACTACGCCCAGGTGAGCTACTGATGAGACTCCTTATTCACTTGCCTACGGATCAGAAGCTATAATTCCTCTTGAAATTGGGATCCCAACAATTAGAACAGAGTTGCTGGAATAGGGAGGCAATGACCAAGCTATAGCCGTGCAGCTGGACTTGGCAGAAGAGAAACGAGAAAGGGCCTTGGTCAAACTGACCTCCTATCAAGGCCAGTTGGCTAAGATTCACAACCGAAAAGTCACGCCCAGAGAGTTCAAGATTGGGGACCTAGTTCTGAGGAAAGTTTTGGGTAATACAAAGGATCCGACAGATGGAAAGTTAGGGCCAAATTGGGAAGGGCAGTACAAAGTGATTGGCATAGCAGGGCGGGGAGCTTATAAACTTCAAGACAGATCCCCGCACTTGGAATGTGTCCAACTTGAGGAAGTTTTACCAGTAGACATTTTTAATGTTTCGATGTATTCATACAAGCTTTAATGAATGAAGTTTTGCTCGGAATTAAAGTTTTGGTTTTGTACAAGTATGGAAATTGAATCAAGTCAGAAGATTGAATGAGAAAGTCAAGTCCTACTCAGCATTCACTTCCTCATTGGGGGGCAATGGTCCCAAGCAGGGAATGCTTGGAATGGACTGAGAAGGCCCAGGGCTATTGCTCCCGAGCTAAGGTCCTTGATGTAACATCTGATTGGTACTTAATTGTACCAATTATAACTCCCAATCTTATTGTTCTTAGCATATTTCATGTTAGTTTTATTCTACTTTTATAAGAATTTGCATAAGTAGTGTTAGTTAGTTCATTGTCGAATAAATAGTCATTTTCATGTGCTTTTGTTAGTTTTGTTGTGTAGATAAATTTTATAGGTTGACAAGGATGTGTTAAGGCAAGAGAAGAGTGAACCAAGAAGAAGCCAAGGATGCCAAGCAACGCTTCCCAACCGGTTGAAGTTTCTCCCAAATGATTCTCAAGTAAATGGAGCAACCGGTTCAAGTTTCAAGTGTTGGACACAATTTTCAGCAGAACACCTCCCAACCGGTTGGAGGCTCATTCCCAACCGGTTGAAGTTGTTCCCCAACCGATTCTCAAGTAAAGCACCAACCTGTTCATGATCTGGGCGTAAATTGCAAGATTGATCAGAACACAGCTCAACCGGTTGAGGTCCATTGTCCAACCGGTTCAAGCCATTGGCGTTTCAAGAAGCTAGATAACAAACCACTTCTCAACCGGTTGGATGGCCAATCCCAACCGGTTGGTGTACCGGGTACGGGCAGACTCACTTTGGCAAAAATCGATCCAAAAAGCATTTGAGCGGGAATTTAACATTGGAACCGACTTTTAATGGCATTTTTGTAATATTTTAAGTGCCTTAGTATATAAGGAAGCCTAGGGTTTCATTCCAAAGGACCTCATTTTACATTTCTTACACCTTGGAACTTTAGAGAGCATTTTAGAGAGAGAGATTAGATTTCTAGCTTGGAGAGGAAGATTGGAGATTGGAAGGAAGATCAAGTAGGGATATTGAAGATTGATTTCAGGTTTTCTTTATATATGTTCTTGTTCTTTCATCATCAATAGGTAAGATCTCTCAAACTTAATAGTTGTAATTGTTCTTTTCAAGTTTCAATTTAGAGAATGGTGTTGTTTTTTATTGTTGCTTCAGATTTTCTTGTTGTTGTGGATAGCTAGATCTTTTAGGGTTGGATTCAAGGGTGCTAAACCCTAATCTAACTATAGAGATAGATTCTTCCATGCATGCATGTTCATCTTACTAGATCTAAAATTAGGGTTGTGTAATTCTTCAACATTTAAGAATGGATGAATACATCATTGCTTTGATTAGATGTAGACAAGAGATCCTTGGCACATCTAATGCTTGAAAGTGATTTGTTCATTGCACTATTGGAATTACTTGAAGTCACAAATCCTAATTCTTAGATTTGAGCTAAGAAATCTATTGAAAGAGGAATTAGTTTCTACAGAAGGATTAGGGTTGAAGTCTAAGAATCCAACCATTTTCATCAATAGTTGAAACTCAACCCTTAGTTGTTAGTCCAAAACTCAACTCACACATTGAATTGTTTTCCTTTCCTTTATTTTTACACAAGAAGACTTTTAAACATCAAACTAACCCATTCCTTGTGGATTCGACTCGGTCTTTACCGTTATTTTGCCGCGACATTTGTATTTCCTACGCTTGGGAAAAATCAATTGTTACGGACAAGCATTTTTGGCGCCGTTGCCGGGGATTGGCGCTTAGTATGATTTTATTAGTTTTTCTTGTTTTTGACATCGTTCATTCTTGTTCATATGGGCAAGGGATCCGGAAAATAGATTGGTGAGAGTGAACAACCAACGTGACACAAATTCGGAATCTCTCCCTCATAATCACATGGATCCTCCACAAGACGGGATGAATCATGCCCTTACACCTACCACTCATACCACTCCACAAAATGAAGCGAATTACACAAATCCTCAAAATCCCATGAATCCTTTGAATGCAAACAACATCAACTTTAACCCTATGAATGCCCCAAATCCGATGCAATTCAATCAATATGGGCATCATGGGCATGAAGGATTTCACGAGGATCTAGAGCCTCAAGTAATGACTTTGAAGGAGATGTTAAATCCTCCAAGAGTTAGTGCACCCTTATGTCTCGTCTTGCCCGTGCAAGCACGGGATTTTGTGGTTAGACCCGCCATGCTTCCTTGTCTTCCTCATTTTCATGGGCTTGATCACGAAAGCCCATATCTTCACATTAAGGAATTCGAGGAGATTGTTCGCACTATGCTTGAGAGGAACCAAAGGGAAGACTTTGTGTTTATGAAGCTCTTTTCATTCACCTTAAAAGACCGGGCTACAACTTGGTACAACGGGTTGAGGCCTAGGTCTATCAATTCATGGGATGAGCTCACGAAGGCATTCTTCACAAAATTCTTCCCTATGCACAAAACAATTTCATTGAAGAAGCAAATCCAGAATTTTTCCGAAAAACCACATGAACCATTCTATCAAAGTTGGGAACGATTCAAGGACCGCTTGAATTCGGTCCCACATCACAGTTTTTCGGATTGGCAACTCGTAAGCTTTTTCCATGAGGGAAGTTCTCCCAAAACGTGCCAATTCATAGAGATAATGTGTCAAGGAGACTTCTTAGACAAAAATCCCGATGATGCGATGGACTATTTTGACCACTTGGCCGAAATAGCCCAAACATGGGATAATACGGATCCGAACGATAGGTCAAAGGATGCTAACAATTCAACGCCATCTTCCGGAGGAAAATATACATTGCAAGCTTTCGATGACCTACAAGCTAGACTCACTCATCTCACTAGGAAGGTTGAAGGCCTTGAGCTGAAAAAAGTGAATGAGATTTCTATGGCTCAACCCAAGGGAGAGCCATGTGCCATTTGTGATAACGAAGATCATGTTACACACCAATGCCCATCCATCCCTACTCTCAAGGGAACGTTGAATGAACAATCCGGGGTTAACTATGTTAACCAACAACAAGCTTAAAATCAACCATGACAATCATTCAACAACATCAACAACGAAGGTTATAATCCAAATTGGAGAAATCATCCTAACCTTCGTTGGAGAAATGAAAATTCTGGACCATCTCATCCACCACCTCAATTCAATCAACAAGGGACGCAAAATCAAAATTTCAATCAAAATCATCAACACCAAGCGCCCTTGTATCAACCACCAAATAAAAGGAACTTTGAGGAGACCATGATGCAATTCATGCAAACCACTCAACAACAACAACATGCCACAAATTAAATGATCATAGATTTGCAACAACAAATGACAAAAACGAGTGCAATAATTGGTCTCCTCCAACAAGAGAATGGAAAATTTCCAGCACAACCCCTAGCTAATCCTAAGGGGCAATATTTTATTGGAAGTACATTGATAAAACAATTACTACCCGGATGCCAAATCAAGTCTTGAATGAAGAAAAAGAAAAAGAGGAGGAAAAAAATGAACAAGGAAATCCTGATTTGAAAAAAAAAAAGAGGAAAAGCCCATTTCGGTTCCTTTCCCTCAACGGTTGAAGGGCTTGCCTAAGATGAATGTTCAAATTAAAAAAATTTACTTCCCCGTGGACTTTGTTGTCTTGGATACGTTGCCAACATTGCCGTTCAAATCCCCGTCATTTTAGGACGTCCCTTCCTTGCAACCGCAAATGCTCAAATAAATTGTAGGAATGGGATTATGCACCTTACCTTTGGAAATATGACGGTTGAGTTGAACGTTTTCAATGTTTGTAGGCAACCGGGAGATGATGAGGAAGTACATGAGGTTAATGTGATTGAGTCCATGGGCTATTGTGAAAGTAATTTCACAAAAGACCCATTGGAATTATTTTTGTTGAATGCGGGAGTAGAGGAGCATGTTTCTTCGCCCGAGGAGTTGGAGATTTCTGATTTTTTTGAAAAACTGGAGGTTATGAGTGAAGTTGAGAGGAGAAATGTTTTTGAGGACCTAGGAGAGATAAGGGAGCCTAGTGAACCATCTCAAAGAGGGGCACCAAAACTTGAACTCAAATAATTACCCCTACTTTGAAGTATGTGTTCTTAGGAGAGGATGAGACTTTTCCGGTTGTGATTTCCTCAACATTTGAGCTTTCTCAAGAGAAAAGATTAATGGAAGTATTGAGGAATCACAAAAATGCATTGGGTTGGACAATCGCCGATATTCATGGAATCAACCCAACATTGTGCACTCACCGCATATATCTTGAAGATGGTGCCAAACCCTCACGGCAACCACAACGCCGGTTAAATCCAATCATGAAAGATGTCGCGAGGAACGAAGTACTGAAATTATTAGATGTTGGCATCATCTACCCCATCGCGGATAGCAAGTGGGTGAGTCCCGTACAAGTGGTACCTAAAACATCTGGACTTACGATGATAAAAAATAAAAAAAATGAACTCATCCTTACTCGTGTAGTCACCGGGTGGAGGGTGTGCATCGATTACCGTAAGCTCAACACTTGCACAAGGAAGGACCACTTTTCCTTACCCTTCATTGATCAAATGCTTGAAAGGGTAGCGGGACATGCCTACTATTGCTTCCTCGACGGGTATTCGGGGTATAATCAAATCGAAATTGCCCCTGAGGATCAAGAAAAGACGACATTCACATGTCCTTTTGGTACATACGTCTACCGGCGAATGCCATTTGGACTTTTTTTTTTGAAAAGTCAAATGTTTTATTAATTATAAGATAAATTACAATACACAGCCAAAATACACAGCGAGGGAACATCCTACATAGCCTAACAAAACCTTAAACACTATTGTAACATTAAAACAGCCCGGGATCTAAACTAAATTAAAAAACAACTGGAAACAAAAGAAAAGAAACCCTACACAGCTCATCTTCCCGCCTCCTTCACCCTCCGGGGACATTTCAAAGATGTATGTTGGGAATTTTCAGTGATATGATTGAAAAAATTGTTGAAGTGTTCATGGATGACTTCTCCCTTTTTGGGAATACCTTTGACGATTGTCTAAGTCATCTTGAATAAGTTTTGATCCGTTGTGAAGAAACAAATCTGGTTTTGAATTAGGAGAAGTGCCATTTCATGGTCACTTCGGGGATAGTATTGGGCCACATTGTGTCGGCCAAAGGCATTGAAGTTAACCAAGCCAAAATTGGGCTTATTTCGAATCTCCCAACCCCTACATGCGTTAAAGATGTAAGATCATTCTTGGGTCACGCGGGCTTCTATAGGAGATTCATTAAGGGCTTTAGTGCCATATCACGCCCTTTGTGCAATCTCTTAGCAAAGGATGTTTCCTTCGAGTGGACTCCCTCTTGTGAACAAGCATTTTCTACATTGAAAGAGATGCTAACAACTCCATCAATAATGAAGTCCCCCGATTGGAAACTCCCCTTTGAGTTAATATGTGACGCAAGTGATTTTGCTATTGGGGCGGTACTAGGGCAAAGGATTGAGAATAATCCTTGTGTTATTTACTACGCTAGCAAGACTCTTAATGATGCTCAAATGAATTATACCACTACCGAAAAAGAGTTGCTAGCGGTAGTCTTTGTCCTAGATAAATTTCAATCATATCTCATTGGGTCACCTATTGTCATTTACATCGATCATGCAGCATTGAAATACCTACTCACAAAACAAGATGCCAAACCAAGACTCATTAGGTGGATTCTCTTGCTCCAAGAATTCGACATCACGATTAAAGACAAAAAGGGAGTAGAGAATGTGGTGGCCGATCACCTTTGTAGGTTTACATTTCATGACTCTTATGACACCACACCCATTGTAGATACATTTTCGGATGAGTATTTGTATGGCTTAGATACTTGTCCATGGTATGCGGACATTGTTAACTATTTAGTTACCGGACAAGTACCTAGCCATTGGACCACTCATGACAAGCAAAGATTTTTGAGTGAGGTGAGACATTTTTTTTATGACAATCCTTATTTGTTTAATATTGCCCAGACCAAATCATGAGACATTGTGTGCCAAATGAAGAAATGTCGGGCATTATTTCTTTTTGTCATGAGGGGGTTTCTGGAGGCCACTTTTCATCTAAAAAGACGGCTGCGAAAATTTTGCAAAGTGGTTTCTATTGGCCCTCGATATTTGAAATGTCCATAAGGTTCTTCACGGATCCTAAGCCAAAAGCTTTAAAAAGGGACCAAGGTCTCAAGATACCCAAGGTTTAAAACGGGTGGAAAACCCAAAAGGGTCCAAGTAGATCCTCCATCCTTCATTGCCTTTAGGGGATGA
>NMUG010009289.1:0-11331 GCA_002855965.1 Monotropa hypopitys
CGGGTAGGGAAAGAACATCCTAAACCCAGATGGGTACCAATAAAAAAGACATGTGGACATCACTAGCCCAATTGCTCTGCAATGTCCACTAGGAGAATGATATCGCTAGCCCAATTGCTCCGCGAGGAACCCACGAGTATTGTTAGCGCAATTGCCCTCCAATGCATCGTATGGGACAACCCAATTTCTCTATCCCAATTCCCAAGTTGGTACCCTTATACACGATTCAATCATCTCCTCACATGATCTTTGGTTCTTAAGTTAGGAGAAGTATGGTTGATGGATTTAAGATTGAGAACGGGTGATCCTCGTAGGATTCATCCCTTATGCTTGATGTTCATTGAATACATTGCGTTTATTATTAAGTCTCCACTGCCACGACACCAAGAGTAACCAAGGTTAACCACATGACGGTGCAACAACGTCGCCAAGGGAAGATCGATAGCCCAATTGCTCCTTGATATCCACAAGAAAAAATAATGTCGATACCCCAATTGCTCCTCGACGTGCCCATGGGTATTGCTAGCCCAATTGCCTATCCAATATATTGTGAGAGAAAACCATCGAATGTGTGACACCCGACAATCTCTATGGGACCGATAACGAGGTTCGCAACCCAATTTCATTCCATTACTCATCCTTACAAATATTATACGATAGCCCAAGACCATAAATCCTCCAACGTGTGACCTACGATTCTAAGGGGAATTCCATCGAACACTTGGTGGCCGCAAACTCCAATGGACATGCATCAACCTAACAACCATCACACATCACCCAAATCACTACTAATGCAATCTACGACATCTATTAAGACCAATCATAGGTCACCTCAAGCAAGGATATTCTATAAACTACGAAACCCGAGATTAACACTAGACGACTACGGAAATGAAATCTATATACACACACATACATACAAGATAGGAGTTAAGAGTTTGCTCACCGGAAAACCATTGGAGCTCAGAGTCTGCCGGAGAAACGTCCTTAACATCGCCACGATCCAAGATTGCCCACGTATAGATCGTCTTGTGCTCTTCAATGTTTGTGGAGGAGGAAATCTTGAAAGATCAATGGATTTGGTGGGAGGGAAGAGAGAAGAGAGGGAGTCTACGGTTTTTAGAGAGAGGGGAGAGAAATTTCGGAGGAGGGAGGGAGAGAAATGAAGTTATGGGCCGAAAATAGGGGGACCCGATAATTAAAATGCGAAATTTGGGTTCCTCGTCCGGACGACAACTCCCTCATCCGGATGAGCCTTCAGCTTGGTCCGGATGGGAGCCTTTCTCGTCCCGATGAGAGATCAGAAAGTCCTCCTGTGGCAGCCAAACTTCATCGTCCGGATGGCACTACTCCCTCATCCGGACGAGCCATCTGAAGGTGCTCCAGAAATGGTTCCAACTCTACCTCAACACCCCAAACATAATTCCTGACATTACCCCTTCCTTCTAAGCATCGAATAGCCTCTTAACATCTACCCACAACCTTCCCAAATGTTTCTAAAGATTGATGAACAACAATCACAAGGATTTTGGGGCCAAAATCTGCCAAGGTCTAAGAACCGAGAATAAGAGACCGAATATCGATTAATAAAATCCAAGAGGGAACACATGGGAATCTCTAAAATTTCATGAGTGTGACAAACTATCCTCCTTACGAAAATTTCGTCCTCGAAATTTGCTTGAGTAAGGAGAAAGGAAAAATCGAAACAACGAGCAATCAAGAACACGAGAGAAAACCACGCTCCACTACACTTCCATTGTGATTCCAACTCTAACTCAACGACGGACAACACACCGACCAACTAGCAATGAGAATGATAGGATTTCGTCAAGAACTCGTAACAAACATGCGATGGATCACAAGAAATGCGCACATGTACCAATACCCCATGGATTAACATGAAAACAAGAGAATCGCACGGACAACTTCAAGATGCGCATGCCAACAACTACGCCACAGATATATCGATAGGACCAAGACACGACGGTATGCCAAGGACACGACGACTTACTATGAACATGTTGGCACACCTAAGACACGCTGACACGTCAGGGACACGCCGACACGCCAAGAATACGCCGACACACCATGGATATGCCGACATGCCAAGGATACACTAACACGCCACGGATATGCCGACATGCCACGGATATGCCGACACGCCACGGATATGCCGACACGCCAAGAATATGCCGACATGAAAAGCTGCAACCTCACGAGCATTCGCAACCAACCAAACTCATATGCATAAGATATGCTTCAACACATGACAACAAACACAAGTCCTAGTGAGATAACCGTATGACATTGGTAATTTGTTTTGAGATGCCCTGGCCGGTAGCTCTCCTCAAATCAATTCAGGCACGTCAAACATACATCGCACGATCAAGAAAGTACCCCCCACACACACACTAAATATGCACGTGATAAGCCCAACAACACGACATAACACCAACTCACGTCAAGTCTAAACAACAATATGCATTCGTACCCAATTCCCCGCAATCAACTAACTATATCGCCTTCGAGATCCAACGTCTTCTTGCTTACGGTTGACGAACAAACGGTATGAATGTACAAGATGAATACGACAAGGAAAAATGGGATCAAAATTTCCTTCAATACTAAGGTTCAAAAACAAACTATGGCTGCACCACATGAGTCCAAGGTATGGTTGCAAAAAGAATAGCCGTTCAAGTAAAATGGAAAGAATTTCCAACAACAATCATGTCAACTCATGATGCGGTGGGTGTTGTCAAGGGCTGGCGTTTTGGCGCGGGGGAGGAGGCGTCGATGGGGGTTGGCGGTGTGATGGCTGGTGGCAGGCGGCAAAGAGGGTTTTGTGTTTGGTTAGGGTTGCTGGCTGTGGCGTTTAGGGTTGATGGCTGGTGGAAGATAGGGTCGAGCTTGCTGTTACATTTTTTCTTTTGTTTTTCTCGTATTTGTTTTTCCTTTCTTTGGTGTATATCCGCTGTAGTTTAGAATCAATTTCTGGTATGGCTGTGTGGCGGCTGGTTTCGTGAGGCGGCTGCTGCGAGGTAGGGAGAGGGTTTGGGTGGAGTCAGGTGAGGTTGCAGAGCTTTGATGGGCTAGCGACGGCATGGTGGGAGGGAGTCCGGGTCTGGCAGCGGTTTGGTGGTCAGTGGCGGAAAGGGGTGCTGAGGGATACAGTTGGGTGGCGGATGGTCTCAGTGGTGTTTGTATAGTTGAGGAGGCTAGGGTTTCCTTCTGGTGCAGTTGTATTTTTATTTGTCTTTTTAGTTTTAGGTTTTGGCGGGATGTTTAGTCATGCTTGCTGTGTTATGTTTCTGTCCTTTGCTGTTAGGCATTTGCAGTCGCTAGGTTAGCTCTGCTGGTTTTATGTGTGTTGATATACGGCTGTAATTTTGGTACTATATTAATAATATTTGACTTTTCAAAAAAAAAATTCAACCAAAAGAAAAGAGGCAAGGCAATTCAAATTGAAGACGAGACATCCATAATGAAATATAGAGACTCAAACAAGGCGTCTCAAGGAAAATCCAATCTGGTTCACAATACAATCCAAATGATACAAAAAGGAAGGAGCGACAAGTTCCAAATGAATTGCAACAACAACAAGTAAATGAACTTCAACGAAGGAATCAAAAACACGAAATCTATGGAGAGAGTACAAGTCATCTCCTAGAGGAACACCGATCAAGAAATTCTTCCATAGGCTATAGCTACTTGGGACAATCTACTGCTATATGACCAACTTCACCGCATGCGTAACAAGCTCTCGAAGGGCAACGTGCACGGAAATGACCCGGTAGACGGAACCTGTAGCATACAAGTCGAAAATAGGAAGCAACTCCGGGATTATGGGACGAAGAAAAACAACTAATGCTCCAACGAGTGCGCGAAGATTTAGACTGACCACTGCCTCGATTCTTACCTAAAATTCTGGATGTAGATGAACTCGCACCGACTTGGAGATGATGACTCAACTTCTGCCTTGATACCGGCTTCACTTTGACAAGAATGGCTTCAACAGCTATAGCACTTTCCCGCAACGCAACAAAACTCTAAAGTCGTAGCCCTTCAACCAACGGTCGGATTGAACAATGCAAATCTCGATGTCGCACGATGGGAATCCGAAAAATATCGATGATGAAACATGGACGCGAACTACTCCCACGACACATCCTCTGAAGGAAAGACATCCGACGATTGCCCAGCTTGCACCACTGAACTCCACCAAAGATATGCTTCCCCAAAGAACTGAAAAGTAGTGAGGGAAACACGAATAGAATTCTCAACAATACCCAAAGTATCAAGGATCTTATGGATTCTTGCGAGCCAAAGATCTGCTCTAATGAGATCACCTTCACCATTGAATTGGGGAGGGTTCACCCTAAGGAGCACCTTCAACGCGTTCGAGATGCGGCTGGGAGCCATCCAACCGCCGATCAAAAGAATAGCTAGAGTCAACGACATGAATACTAGAATGGATACACAAAAGATGAACAACGTTAATAGGGTACCCAAACTCTCTAACGGGCAACAAAACCCCGAAATGAACGCATGACAAGATCGCATGAGAAAAGCACTGGATAAATCTTACCCTAATTCTCAAACGAACAAGCAGAGACCTCAAAAAATCCATGCAACCACAAAACGAACTCGACTAAGAGTGGAAGATCGACCGACAAGTCATACCCCTTAAAGAGGACACCACAAAATCTTGGCGCACCTCAAGATTTTTCTATGATATACAAGGGAAAGACATGCACTCGAACAAGTCAAAAGGTCAAATTTCCAACAACACCGCACGAATCCACACATGGAACTAGAAAGAAGTCTAGGCTCCAAGGATTTCTATCTTACCACCAAGCACAAACGCAACTCCCTAGACACAAAAGGGGTCGAAAACCCAATGAAAGGAGAGAAGGCACATCATAAACCACAAAGAAGAATGGCACGAGAATACCCAAATCCTACAAACCATTAGGTTTGCCAGGAAAGAACAACACTCGACTTCCAATGGATAGGAGAAACTAAACAACCATGGAAGGATTCAAAACATACATGCCAACTCTAAGACACAATGCTAGGATAGGAAGGTGCTCTATAAGCACACAAGAATGATCATAGTCGAATGTAATGACCCTGAGAAGCCACAGAGACTAGGTGTCTCCCCACGGACTTAAGGTATTCAAACCGAAAGCTCTGATACCAACTGTAACACGCCATAATTTTAAAAGTCATTTTAAACACTTTTTTTGAAATAACAATAAAAGAGAAATGGGGAGTTAACTATTGTTATCCAAGTACAATCAGTTAAAGTAACTATTACAAACATATAATACAGAAAGAGACTATAAATAAATACAGAATGTGGAAGAAAAGATACATAAACAGGCTACTACAACTGAACAAAAGGTACAAAGGAAAGAAGTACAATGTAGACCCAAGATGGCAAGCTCCCAAGGGGTCCAACAGCAAGCCAAACTTCAAGTCCATGACTACTCCAAGCCCTGCAAACAAGTCCTGAGAAAAGGAAAGAAATGAAGGTCTGACCGAACCACAACTCAGTATGAAAACCCCTAACTACTACCAAGCATGCACCTGCGGGTGCGTGCCTAAATGTCCAGACACAAACAAAAACAAAGGAGAAAAGAACCAACGCAAGCCAACTGCGACACAACCTCAAAGTAACCCAAACACAGGCACACAACCAACCGTGAGGCTAAGTGGGACTCTAACAATCATCTGACAGCAAAGTGAAACCCAGTAAGTCTAATAGTAAAGTGCAATCCAATAAAACCAGTGTACGTACTAAGGTGAGACAACCTTCAAAACCGTACCAAGATAGCCCAAGAGACCAAAACAGCAAGACCTCAAAGCCACTCTACCACCCAACCGACCCATCACCAAGAACATTGTTATGGATTTGATTCTCGTTTAACTTTGGAATATATTGCAGATTGAGGTAGGTTCCAATTATCAGGCATTCATTTAATTATTGTCTCCACATGACTAATCATGGGAGCTCAAGCCATCCATTCTAACATTACCCATCTGGTCGACACGGACGAGTCACGTACTAGGAGGTCGCACTAATCCGGTATATAATACTCCCATAGGACCGAAGCAAGGGGCTATGCACCAGGACACTGCGGTTGTCCATATCCGATCTTCTTCCTTGGTGACACAAAGGAGTCACACAGGACTCATACTATCCCATATCGGCATGATCCCACTTGGCAGCTCAAGGGGTCATGGCGGGCATCACACTCGCAACATCTGTAACGCGGGTAGGGCAACAACAACCTAAACCCGAATGGGTCCCAATAAAAACGACACGTGGACATCACTAGCCCAATTGCTCCGCAATGTTCACAAGGGGAATGGTATCGCTAGCCTAATTGCTTCGCGAGGAACCCATGAGTTTTGTTAGCCCAATTTCCCTCCAATACATCGTATGGGACAACCCAATTTCTCTATCCTAATTCCCAAGTTGGTACCCTCATACGCGATTAAATCATCTCCTCACATGATCTTTGGTTCTTAAGTTAGGTGAAGTATGGTTGATGGATTTAAGATTGAGAATGGGTGATCCTCGTGGGATTAATCCCTTATGCTTAACGTTCATTAAATACATTGCATTCATTATTAAGTCTCCGCCGCCACGACACCAAGAGAAACCAAGGCTAACCATATGACGATGCAAAAATGTCACCAAGGGAATATCGATAGTCCAATTGCTCCTCGATATCCACAAGGAAAAAGAATGTCGATAGTACAATTGCTCCTCGACGTGCCCACGGGTATTGCTAGACCAATTGCCCATCCAATACACCGCGAGAGAAAACAATCGAACGTGTGGCGCCCGACAATCTCTATGGGACCGATAACGAGGTTCGCAACCCAATTTCATTCCAATACTCATCCTTACAAATATTATATGATAACTCAAGACCATAAATCCTCCAATGTGTTACCTACGATTCTAAGGGGAATTCCATTGAACACTTGGTGGCCGTAAACTCCAATGACCATGCATCAACCTAACAACCATCACACTACACCCAAATCACTACTAATACAATCTACGACATCCATTAAGACCAATCCTAGGTCACCTCAAGCATAGATACTCCATAAACTATGAAACCCGAGATTAACACGAGAGGACTACGGAAATGAAGTCTATACACACACACACATACATACAAGATGGGAGTTAAGAGTTTACCCATTGGAAAACTGCTAGATCTCGGAGTCCGCCGGAGAAATGTTCTTAACACTGCCACGATCTGAGACCTCACACGTGTAGATCGTCTTGTGCTCTTCAATGTTTGTGGAGGAGGAAATCTCGAGAGATCAATGGATTTGGTGGGAGGGAAGAGATAAGAGAGGGAGGTTAAGGTTTTTAGAGAGATGGGAGAGAAATTTCGGAGGAGGGAGGGAGAGAGAGGGACCCGACAATTAAAATTTCAAATTCGGGTTTCTCGTCCGAACGGCAACTCCCTCGTCCGGACGAGCCTTCAGCTTGGTCTGAACGGGACCCTTCCTCATCCCGACGAGAGATCAGAAGGTCGTCCTGTGGTAGCCAAAATTCATCATCCGGACGACATTGCTCCCTCATCCGGATGAGCCACCTGATGGTGCTCCAGAAATGGTTCCAACTCTACCTCAACACCCCAAACTCAATTCCTAATATTACCCCATCCTTCTAAGCATCAAATAACCTCTTAACATCCACCTAAAATCTTCCCAAACGTTTCTAAGGATTGATGAACAACAACGACAAGGATTTCGGGGCCAGAATCCGCCAAGGTCTAAGAACCGAGAATAAGAGACCAACAATTGATTAATAAATTCTGAGAGGGAACACATGGGAATCTCTAAAATTACATGAGTGTGACACTTACCTTGTGAGAACATTCTTGAGTGAAGAATGAAATAGTGTGTGGGTTGTTTGTGTGAGAGTTGTGAGTTCTTCATCTCAAAAAACATTATGTAAAAAACACTCCACCAAAACAAGCAGCCAATCACCCATTCCTCTCTAAACCTTCTGTGAAAAAACATAATGTAAGAGAGAGTGTGTGGTCAGTCTCCTCCTTGTGTCTAAAAGTTGAATATCCTTGAATAGTTCGTGCTACTTGATTCAAGCTTCATTGGTAACATCTTTCTATTCAAGTATTGGTTTAACTTTCATTATGCTATATCTTTGATTAGTAGTCTTGGATCTTGTTATACTTGAATGATAATAGTATTTTAGGCCAAGCTCTTTTATGAAAGTTTACATCTTGTCGAGTTCGTTGTTCTATTCTAAGATGCTAAGATTGACAAAGTTCTAGGTACAAGACCATACAACACTTTGAAGAAATACGCTTGATATTGATAGAACTTGACTTGACTTGGAATAGATTCACCTCTCATATCCTATACTTGGTTAAAACATCATTTTATAGAGTGTGTATTAGAGAACTATTGAAATAGCACCACTAGATTGACTTGATAGTAAGTTCAAATATATATATATATATATTGGCTGAAAAGTGGGCTGATTTGATATATACTTTGCATATTTCTCTCATTGTTCTTACTTAGCATATATACACTTGTTGAGAGTTGATTTGTTGCAACCACTTCTTTCTAGTTTGAACTTATCATATGTGGTGAGATTATTGTGCAAAGCCCATTGAAAATCACATTGGATGTATCACTCATAAAGGGAGCTTGTAGCTTGTATATTGATTTCACTTGGATATATTTCTTATTATGATTCTATATGTTCGACGAGTTTACTTTGTGTGCAGTAAGAAATAGGATTTAGTTGAAGATCTATATCATATCAAGCCTTAGCTCATTCACTATACAATATCTTGCAAAGGAGGATTTTGGAAGAGATAGCTTGTGTCAGTTGCTTTTTTTAGCTAGACCATCTTGGAAGCAAGCATTTTAATCTTAAAGATTATTTTTGTCATTGCTTCATTATATAGCCTATCTTGTGCTTCCTTTGAGTTGTATTGTTTTAGATAGGAATATATCCAAAGATTACATCCTTGAGTGACATATGAGCTAAAAGGAGATACTTGATCAATAAGTATCATTCTAGACTCCTAGTGCTTCATTGGACATTTATAGAGTCATAGAGAGTACTTCACCGTACTTCTATTGAGCACTCTCTTGAGCGTTATTGGTTTTATTTATTGGGAGTTACTTTGACAAGGGGTGTGGTTTTCATTGTACCATATCACTTGGTTTTCTATTTTAAGTCATACATCTGTATTGCACATTACAATAACATACCCTGTGAGATTATCGGACCTATATCCACTGTGTAGTCTTTCAAGTGGGACAAACATTTAGGTCTTGGGGAGAGGTCTTAGCATGTATAGGCACTAAGCATCATTTTGGATATTCAGTGAGCGGTGTAAGTAAAATCTATACTCTACGTGTAGTATAGTTAGAATTCGTATTTATCCCATTGGAGAGAAAATTTGTGCTATGTGTGTAGCACAGTCAGGATCAAGGGTATCCTGGGTGAGAGTTCTCCGGATTGCGTGTCCAGGAAGATAGGATTCATATTTATCCTATAGAGAAGAGTTCCTTAGTCCAGGGGATAAGCTAGGAAAAGAGATTTACGTTTATCTCTTTATTGTAATCTTGATTACATTACATATTAGATACCGGCATTAGGGGTAAAAATAAAACCGAAGAAACCAACGCGATCGAAAAAACCGACCAAAGATCGGTTTTCGATCGGTCCATACCCATATTCGATCCATTTCAGTCTTTTACAAAAACTGACCGAAAACCGAAAAAAACGAAAAACTAAAAAAAAACGAACCGAATTGAACTGTTTTTTTTATTTTGGTTGGTGGTAATTTTTGGGGTTTTCACACCGAACTGATCGGCTCGGTTCCAGTCCCGCACAAAAACCGACCGAACCGATTTCAGCCCTAACCGACGTGGTCCATGGATGATCACGCTGAAGAGTGGATTGAGCAATTGCCCAAATACTATAAAAATCACTGTAGACAATTCTCGCTCTCTTTCACCATTTTTCTCTCTTGTTTTACTATATCTGCTCACTTGATTAATCTAACCATCTGCTTTATTGTGTTGAATTAAACAGAAATTAAAAAGACCAAAATATATTCAAAGACCTATTCACCCCCTCTAGGTGCACTATCAAATATAAACTAAATTTGCGTGATAAAAACCATTAAAAATACATCATCAAAATCTTAGGGTCAACAATAAGGATTTCTATACCATTGATGGACATGTGTATGTTTCTTTCTTCTCCCTCCTTGTTTGCTCTCATTCATGAAGTTCTTGTGGTTGTTTTGGATTCTAGAGGTCTAGGGTTTCCTAATATTTCAAAATTACTTGAGTAATAAGAATGATTCATGTTGAATAATGTTATTGAGTCCATCAATTTCACAATTTACCTTGTTGATTCTAAAAACCCCAACTGTCAAGCCCCGACTTTTCAAACCCTTCTAGTATTCCCTTTTTATCAAATACTCTCACCATTTATTATAAATAACCCAATAACTAAGAGATGTTAATCACTGCATAGATCCTTTCTTGAAAATATTTACAAAAGTATAGAATTTCTTTTGATACGTGTTAGGTCCAAAATCCGTTAGAATATTATTTTGGTATTATTGGCAATTTCATAATTGACAAAATATAATTTATTGAGTTGTAATTTTATTTTTAGAAACGTCTGTTTAGGATGTGGAAGGAAAAAATTCAAGCAGTCGTGTCTTATTTTTATTTTTCCTTAAGTTGAGTCCTTGGAAGTCAAGGAATTAATCGGGTTGAAGAAGACTTGACGAGATGAAGTTCAGAAGCTAAAAGAACAAATTTCGTAAGATGGGAAAGTTGCTCGAGCGACCAAAATTAGGCTCGATCGAAATCGAGGGAAAATCAGTCGAGGCAAAAGTCACTGGCATCGAGCGGAATCAACCGCTCGAGCGAAGGGACATGCGCTCGAGCATTTTTAGGTTGGCTCGAGCAGAATTGGTGCGGCACTTATTGAGTTTTCATGTATAATAGTTGTGTGCGAGAATTCCTAAAAAATGTTAATCTTGTATATATATTTATTACCTAAATGGTCAGACTACCTATTCTAATTATAGGCCTGAATTTTCAAAAAGTTGAGAGAGAGAGAGAGAGAGAGAGAGAGAGAGAAAAGCTTCCAATTAAAATACTACCCTATATATAATTACCTAATAGATAGTACAACAATAATCTATATATGACATGTGAATAATGTGAGCAAGGATGATTTCTGGAGTGATTTTCATTTTTTAAAGGAGTGTGGCTGAGAGGTCTATATGATAC
>NMUG010009290.1:0-11329 GCA_002855965.1 Monotropa hypopitys
GGAGTGTGAGGTCGGCGAAGATTCGGCTGTTACTATCCAAACCATTTTTGAAGGAGGAGGCAGCCACTGTCTGGTCACAACCCTGGATATCATTGAATAGCTCCCAATACCTCTCCGAGTACTGACGGAGGCTTTCATCCGGACACTTCTTAAGGCTAGTAATGGCGTCGATCTGTTTGGACTGTCGGCTGCTTGTTACAAACCTAGCCATGAAGGCTCGTTCAAGATCCCGGTAGCATGAGATGCTACGTGGAGGGAGCTTGTTGAACCAGAGGGAGCCCAGAGTGTCAAGGCTGGTGGGGAACACCTTGCACATGATTGAGTCGTCGGTAGTGTAGAGGGAGATGGTCTGGCAGTAGTGGATGAGATGGGTGTAGGCGTCCATTTTGGGATCATACCTGGTGAACTTGGGCAGGTTGAAGCCAGTCGGGAGAGTCGCCAGCTCGATCTCCGGAACAAATGGTGATAGGCTGAGTTGTCGGAGCCTGACATCCACGGACGTCCTTTGTTGAACAGCCCTCCTATCAGGGATTGTTGCCCTTTGCCTGACACGGTTGATGTGGTCCCTGAGATCCCCTACTGGAGGAGGGGAGTTCTGGATTCTGGGATTTTGGCCGGAGCGCTGAGTGTTCCTTCGTCGGCGGTGCCTATGACTTGCTTCAGAAGTCTCCATGGGCTGAGCGGCCGGAGGGGCAAACCTGGCAGGGGTCGGGTTTTCTTCCTCCAAACGATAGGTCCCGCAAGATCTACCGGAGCGAGAGCTGGAGGCAGCGCTGGTTGGAGTTTGGTGCTTGAGTGTCCGGGCAGGATGGCCTCCCGACCGGCGCTTCCGGATGGGGGATCGGCGGACAGCCTTTCCTCTATCCATGCGTCCGTGATCGTTCAGCTTTCCCGAACGCTCCAGGTCTGACCTCCTGGTCGTGTGCTCTGAGTCGCCCTGCAAGGTTTCAGACGGAACGGGAGGAGCTAAGGTTGAACCTCCGGCAAGTCGTGCTAGCTGGTCCTTGAGGAAGGCAATCTCGAGGTCCTTCTGACGGAGCTGCTCGTTGGGCTGCAGCTGGGATGTGGATCCCAATAGGACTAGAGGGGGAACGGCCACAACTGTGTCTGGGAGAGGAACCGTAAGGGGCAGTCGCCGGTGGTGATGGTCGCGGGAGTCGTCAACGGCCATTGGAAAGGAGGGAAGAGCTCAGCGAAGAAGTGGGCTATCGGTCACCTAAGTCTGGGAACGAGGGTCCCCAGCGGAGTCGCCAATTGTGGTGACTGAAAGTCCGGAGGGTGCTGTGGGTCCTTCGGATGATGGCCGGACGGCTAGGAATGAGTGCTTCAGCTGAATGAGCGGTCACCTATAAGAAAAGATGAATCACCTGCTTGGCTCCTGCAACCACAAAGGTTAGTGCCCACCGGTCGGCAGAGACTGAGAGGGGCCTCCGATGGCTAAGTCAGCAACGGTCGAAGAATGGAAGTCGTAAACTGAAAGAGAGTCGGAGAGATACCAGAGAACTGTCAGGTCAGATCCCGTGAACAGTGTTTTTAGAGAGTTTATATAGGCGTCCTGACTTGAGTGCCAAGAATGCAAGCGTGTGATGCACACGGTCGGGAGGCCAGGTGCTGACATTATCCCTATAGTGTTGTTGGGCCGCTGAACCGACCCGAGCCACGTCAGCAGTTGTACGGCTGACCCGAGTGCCACCTGCCGGAGGTCATTGTTCCCTGCTGCTGCCGATGGTGGACCCCTCCGGCATAGGACCGTCCGTCGGTGGAAGTTGTCCCTTCTCCCAGTGGTGAGTGGAAACGCTGGGCTTCCTTGACGTCCGGATAGGAATGCCGAAGGTTGAAGGAGACCGCATGGCCGGACAGGCCTGGCTCCTTCTGGTGTCCATTGAGACTGCTTAGGATGTTGAACACACGGTGATCCGCTGGATCTATTCAACAGCAGTGTTGTTCGGAGGTCCGTGAGGCCGACGGCCCTGGATTGCTCCGTGAGATATGTGCCGGATCCGGATTGTTGGGGTCCGGCCCAGATGGTTAGGGTCCGGCTACCACATCGAGTATACTCCTTCGTATACCCATACCCTCGGCTCGCGACAACCTTCGGTTGATCCCTCCACCGCACATCAGGAAGAGGACATGGGCCGACGAAAATCGGTTGACCTTGCTGCCGAGGTCTTTGCTCCAGTCCCCACCGCAGTGGACGTCGAGCCCCTTGTGGCTATCATCAAGGAGACGTCGGCTCCTCGGTCCAGTCCTCCTCTACTGCCGACGAGCTAAAGGAGGCTCAGGTCCAAAAGAAGGTGAGGAGGACCGAGGGGGTGACCACATCCAAATATTCTGCTGCTACTAGAGAGACGGCAGCCATGTCGGATTCTGTCGCTGTCGAGATGGCAGGATCTTCTCGAGTGGTGGACCTTGAAAAAGGGGCCATGGTGCCGATGTGGGCACCCAAGCTCATTTTTTAGGGCTATGAGCTCGTGGAGATCGACACAATGGGGGAGAGTCCCACTATAGCTATGGTGCTGCTCCAAGCCTTCACGCTGCCAAAGGATATGGAGGAGCTTCCTCATGGTGCCCGAACCTGCTTCTGACAAATGATATACTACGCCGACCGGGTAAGGTTTTTTTATTTGTTTCTTTTCATATTTTATCTTTGGCTTCGGCCTTTATGTGATGATCCTCTTGTTTCTTGCAGATGATGGTTGTCGGGGCCAGAGTGGACTAGCATATTTGTGACCTTCTTGCTTCCTCTCGCTTGGTAAAGAAAGAGGTCGAGGTAAGCACCAAGAAAATTGAGGAGGCTAAGAGCTCCTCTACTGAACTGGCCGACAATGCTAAGGCCCGTGAAGTCAGTGTTGAGTTCAAGGATGCCAAGCTGGTGGTCAGGGATGCTAGCATTGCTGCCCGGGACGCCGAGATCACCAGGATGAAGGCTGAAGCTGCATCGGCGAAGGATAAGGCCGAGGCAACGCATGCCGAGCTGGAAGAGGCCAACAAGAAGATGACCGGACATGAAGAGGAGTCTTACAACAAAGGCTTTGATGATGCCGAGGTGGATTACAGCACCCAAGTCGGCCATGTGAAGGATCTGCTCTTTCAGAAGGGCTGGATCTGTGGCTTGGTATCAACTTGAGTGAAGGATGATGCCGATTCGGTCGGTGTCATACCACCTATGGCTTCCGCCGTGGGTGGGGCTTGGTTGGTGCCGGTAGTAGCTCCGGCAACTTCTGAGGCCGAGCCTCCTATGGCTGATCTAGTCATTTCTGAAGCTTGAAGGCTTTGTCTTCGTTTTTGTTTGTTTTCTCTTTTTCTGGGTCGAGCCGACATGTGTCCAGTCCTTTTGTTATTATATAAAACTTTCATCAATCCCAGTCGAGTGTTTTTTATTTGCTTGTTTCACACTTGATACCTATCCTTCTTCTCCCAATCGAGGAAAAGGTCTTGCTGAGTCGAAATCTTTGTCCTTGGCTTGGCAAAATGTGTTAACTGTTATGCTTGTATGTTGCTCTGGCATTGTGTCGAAAGGATACTTGTACATTTTTTGGATAAATGAAAACTTGACGGTTGCTTTGGTAATTATGTCAAGGCAACACTTGTATGTTTTATAAGTAAATGAGAACTGGAAGGCTACTTAGGTAGTCCTACCGAAGTAATGCTTGCACGTTTTATAGATAAACGGCAACTGTAAGTTGCTTCGGTAATGCCACCGAAGAGCTGCATGCACGTTTTATAGATGAACGGCAACTGTAAGCTGCTTCGTCAATACCATCGAAGAGTTGCATGCATGTTTTATAGATGAACAGTAGTTGTAAGCTGCTTTGACAATGCCACTGAAGAGCTACATGCACGTTTTATAGATGAAGGGCAACTGTAAGCTACTTCGGCAATGCCACCGATAAATAAGATAGGTAAAATTTTGACACATCAAAAATTTTTGTGAAGAACTACTTCATTGATTAGTAGGGGCCCTAGGCTAGGTTACATGTTGTCTGGTGATAATATTTCTTAAGTTGGTGGAATTCTATGGCCTCGGTATTGCCACGCCGTCCAGTTCCTCGATTTGATAAGCCCTGGTCGCTGCCTGACCGACCACTCTGTACGGTCCTTCCCAGTTGGGACCGAGCTTGCTGTTAGAACTTTTCTTCTTATTACCCACAACTTTCTTTAAGTAAAAGTCATCTATCTTGAAGGTCCTTGGCCGGACCGTTCGTGAGAAATTTCTTGCCAAGTCCAAGTCCTTCTCTATTGTTCCGTTGTTGGTGGCCTCATCAAATGCTTTGGTTCTGATGGTTGGTAGTCCGGCTTCCATTAGGATGACTGCTTCCATGTCGAAGGCTAATGAAAATAGAGTCTATCCTGTGGACCACCGAGTTATTGTTCAGTAGGCCCACACGACACTGGGAAGCTCTTTGGCCCATCTGCCTTTTGCTTCTTGGAGTCTTTTCTTGATTTCGCTTCCGATTGTTTTGTTCGATGCTTTGGCCTACCCATTGCCTTGGGGGTAGTGGGGTGTTGAGTTGTAGAATTTGATTCTGTGTTTATCACAGAAATTGGTGAAGAGATCCCCTACAAACTAAGTGTCGTTATCTTAGATGAAGGCGTATGGGATGCCGAAGTGGAAGACAATATTTTTCCACGCGAATCTTTTGACATCCTTGTCTTCTATGGTGACTAGACGTTCGACCTCTACCCATTTGGAAAAATAATCCATATAAGTGATTAAGAACTTGAACCCGCCTGGTGCTGTAGGGAGCTTGTCGATGATGTCCAAGCCCCACTGAGCAAAAGGCCATGGACTAGTCAAGGGGGTTAGTTCCTCGGCAGACTGTCTGATAATTAGGGAGAACCTCTGGCAGGTATCACATTTCTTCACTATCTCCTCCACATCTTCTATCATCTTTGGCCACCAATAACCCTATAATATGGCCCGGTGAGAAATTGATCTCCCCCATGTGTGGGCTCTACAATTGCCGGCGTGGAGCTCTTGCAACACTCCTTCCACCAATGTTGGATGTACACAAAGGAGGTACGGCTGTAAAAATGATCATTTATAAAGCTTTGACTTGGGACATAGCCAAAACTGAGCTGACTTAGGCTTCCATAACATCGCCGAGCTAAGAGTTGAACATTTTTGTGATCATTCTCTGATAAGTTGCTCCGACGTTCTTGAGACCGAAGGGCATGACCTTGTAGCAGAAGAGACCCCTTGGGTGATAAATGTCATCTTCTCCTAGTCTGGGCCGAACATCGCTATTTGATGATACCCATAGTAGGCATCCATAAAACTCATGAGGGGATGTCTGGTCGTTGAATCGACCAATTGATCTATTCTTGGAACAGAAAAACTATCTTTGGGGCAAGCTTTATTGAGATTAGTGTAGTCCACACAAATCCTCCACTTGCCAGTCTTTTTTCTGACCACCATCGTGTTGGCCAACCAGGTGGGATAGTGAACTTCTCAGATCGCATGTTCTTCGGTCAGGCGATCAACCTCTTCTATGATGGCATCGACATGAGCAGCTACTGGCCGCCTAGATTTTTGGACGGCGGGCCGGCACTCAGACCGGATGTTATGATGATGGATGATGAAGCTGGGATCCACGCCTGGCATTTAGTAAGGCATCCAGGCAAACACTTCCACATTGTTTTTTAGGAGGTTGATCAGATCCTCCTTTTCTGTGTTGGCCAGCTGAGAGTCTATAAGAAAGAAGTGCTCTGGATCATCAGCACTCAGAGGCACGGTGACAAGGTCCTCAATTGATTTTGCATAGGTGTTTGTACCGGTGTCCTCCAGTACTGACTGGTCTGGAACCTGAACCTAGTGAACCTGCTCAGGGGTGACCTTTCCTTTGACAGTAGTGATATAGCACTACTTTGCAGACATTTGGTCTCCCCTAAGCCCCTCCACTCCTTAGCTGTCGATGAACTTGATGACCTGGTAGTATGTGGAGGCCACTCCTTTGATGCTGTGGACCTAGGTTCAGCCCAGAATAGCATTGTAGGGCAAAGGGACATCGACAACCACAAATTCCACCTCGGTAGTGACCGAGTCGATGGTCACTGGGATGATGATTTTTCCAAGTGGCCAGACAGAAGCCGTGATGAACCCTACTAGTGGCACGTCGGTCGATAGTAAGTCTTCAGCCTTGTACCCCATCTTTTTGAACAGAGAGTAGTACATTACGTCTGTCAAGCTGCTGGGGTTGATGAGAACCCTCCAGATGTAGCACTCAGCAATTTGTAGGGTGACGACTAGAGCATCATCGTGAGGGTGTTGAACCTTGTCGGAATCCCTATCTGAAAATGTAATGGAATACCTGGAGTTCGACTTTGGATTCTTCGTCATTGGCTGTATTGAGACAACTCCTTTGCCTCGATTTTTCTTTAGCTCTGACCAGAGCTGCTCCTCTCGTCGGTGATCCATCATCCCATGGATCACGTTGATGATGTGCAAGGCGGGCTTAGGGTCATCCCTCGGCACTACGGCAACCGTCTTCTTTGCGTCAATGTATTCTCCAAGATGACCAGCAGTGACCATTTCCTCCAGAAAGTCCTTGTAGGCCCGACAATTTGTAGTCAGGTGACCCTTTTCTATGTGGTAGGAGCACCTGAATTTGTCATTGCCCTGGGGGCTCCCAACCATTTCTCCGGCCATCTGAAGAATGACTCCTTTTCGATTTTGCGAAGGAGCATAAACATTGGCTCTTTGAAGATGGTGGTGTGGGCCATAAGTCCATGGCTCCCTTGACGGGACAATGTTGGTGTCCTTTCTTCTGACCGAACTATTGTTGTTGGAATCGTGGATGGAGTGCTGCTCGGCCTTACTTCTCTCCCCCTTGGCCTCCGCAAGTTTGGCATGGAGCTCAATTCTGGCCATGAGCTTGTTCATTATGGCCAGATGGAATATCATCAAATCCTCAAAAACACTCGGCTGGAGTGGTCCAGACTGAGCTTGAAGGATGTCACTATAATTTTTTGATCACAGTCTTCAATCTCATTGTAGAGGTCCCAATACTGGACTGCATATTGGCCAGAGATTCTGACCTCGCTCGCCGAAGGCCGATGAGGGAATCAACCTCCTTATTTACTCTGAAGCTGGTGATGAACCGAGCCAGGAAGGCCGTTGAAAAGTCTTTCCATAAAGAAATGGACCCCACTGGCAGTCGGTCAAACCACAGCAGTCCAACCTCTCCTAGGCTCGACGGATAAAGCTTGTACATTAAGGCATTCTCCCCTGAGTATAAGGACATCATCTGCCGAAAATGCACAATGTGAGTATATGAATCCATTTTGGAATTATATTTGTTGAATTTGGGGGCAGAGAAGCCTGTTAGAGGCCTCATGGCTTCAATTTCTGGTGAAAATAGAGAGCATGGCACTCTCTCCCGTCGGCACTGCTTATAAGTCCGAGTCGACTGAACCTCTCTTCCCCTCTTTTAGGTGACTTCTTGCTCTGAGTAAGGTGCCAGGTTGTCTCCATGGCAGATGTGTCTCTAATGTTTGGGTGGTGACAGCTCCCGTACTAAACGGGGTCTGTCGGCTGATAGGACCACATTGGGACCGAGGTGGTCAAAGACTGTTGGTCGATGAATTTCGGTCGAATGCTTGTCCATGTGCCGGGAAGGCATGACCCGCCACTGAACGCGACGGTCCTCGTTAACCCCCCACCGGGCAGGGACTTTGTTCTCCCTTCTGCCTAGCCTATTCAGGACCGAAGGTCTGCCTCCTTCAGACATGTTTCTGCTCGACGTAACTGGTGACAGAGACAGTTCTCTTCTTCTTATTGGTAGCTGTAACGACCCATCCCAATAATCATTTGAATTAAATGAATATTGGATGGAGAACGTTACAAGAACACCTCAAGAAACAAGAACCCAACTCTCAAGGTAAAATAAAACCTCAAGACAACCATTAACCAAATGAATCACAATATACCACAAATTAAAACCTCATAGAATTTTAAGCTGATACCACACTTCGCAACATCATACTCTACCATAAGAAACCTCAAAGTACAGCGGAAGATCAAATATCAACTAACCCAAATTTAATAACTCCGGTACCTTCCAACATCAAACGAGTACAAGGCTACACTGTCTGAAATAAAATAACTACATCAACTGAAACAAGTCCAACGTCTATCACTATCAACTATAACAAAAAGGCTGACAGTGCTACACAAGGTCAAAGGCTAAACAAAGCTAGCCAAAACTACCTTCTACAAGAACCACTGAATCACCCACTAAAAGGGCTAACACTGCTCCAAGCCTGCCTGTAGTGGACCCGAACCTCAAGCCTCCACATCTTGGATTTCCAAGCCAAAAGAAAAAAGAAAAAAAGAAAGACAAGCAAAGAAATCCTGAGTTTGTTAGATATGACATTTAAACATATGGCTAACAAGAGTTATTTAACATAATGGAATAACTTGAACTAAAAGCATAAAGGAAGCTAACATAAACTTATATCACAATTATTCTCATTTATATCTGTGTCCAATTCCTGTATGCTTTTACATTTATCTTATTCATACGATTCCATCTCTCAATTCAATGATAATTAAACCATAATTATCTTATTCATATTCTTATTAATATATGCCCAATGAGGGGGACAACTTCAAGGGATTGTCCATACTAACTCAACGTCTATCATGTAAATGTGTCCAAACAAAAGTGAACGTACGAAGGGTGTGAAATGACCTCTACAACTACTCATTAACCTCTAAGGGTTCACATGGAATACCTTAACACATTAGGTCACTCTCAATATACTTACTTCCCGAAATACGTACTTCAATCAATACCACACTTCACAATTGTAATAAGCCAGTGATTATTTAAATATTCTTCTTTCATTAACAATGATTATTACTAACGATAATCGTCAACACAGACACATACCTCCATACTTTACCATCGATAATGCATAACCAGTGTGATGACACATAAGTGGTTCATACTCCCAAAGGCTTGCATTCCTATAAGGAATAATTATACTTTATAATTCTTGGATGAACACACACACACATACACACATTATAGTACAAATATTTTACCCTTGCCCGAAGGCCATCCCTATTCATTGTTCATTAACATTTGTCACACATGGTTCACATAATTTTTGATTGCCCGAAGGCCAGCCCACATGGCTATATTCATTGTTCATTAACATTTGACACACATGGTTCACATAATTTCCGATTGCCCGAAGGTCAGTCCACATGGCTATATTTATTGTTCATTAACATTTGCCACACATGGTTCATATAATTTCTGATTTCCCAAAGGCCATCCCACATGGCTATATTTGATGTCAATTATTATTTCTATCCATGCTGGCCACTTTAGGCTATACACAAGCCTCTTGGCATCATGCCAAACTGCCAACACTTGCCACCTTAGGCTATACATGCCTATTGGCGATAACGCCAAACTGTACACACTAGCCACCTTCTAAGTATAGTCTGCCCACACTGTCCACCTTGACACACACACACACACGTGGTATATATTATATTCAATACATAATCTTGGGATACCAATTCCTATCACACATGGACTCATACACAATGTAGTCCTACTCTATAGTTTTTATTAGATTAACAATACCCAATGAGGTCACCCACTTCTAACCAACAACTAAGAAGTAGCGTATTCACACACACCTAAGTGTCATAGTAAATAAGTAACCCTACAAGGGTCTATCACACTTACACTGCGCTACTCTGATTATTTATTCTTAGATCATTTCATGGATTTCTTACAATATGTGCCTCCACATTATTTATTGATTTCCAAGGAACTATAATACTTGTCGTGCCAAAGGATTCATACAAACACGTAAAGAATCCTATGTACCTCCTACATATATTTCTCCACTATGTACATCAATAACTTTCAATGTTTTTAACTTGAATATCATTTTGCCATAAATGAGAATTCATACCATTGATTAAGATGATATTACTTAATTACATACAAGGTTCGCATATGCATAAATGAGATACATATCTAACACAAACTCACCTTAGCCACAATGATGCCAAAACGTCTCCACGATATGATGGAAGATCCGCCACCATACCTGTGATAGATTATTAATGAATTAATAATAATTCGATACTCAAGGAATAACAATAAGTTATTTAAATTCTTGTGAACCCCTTGAACACCCAAAGACTTCTGAATCTCTCTGAATAAGTCTCCCAAGACCCCAATTAAATTGTTGTGGATGATTCATAACACTTTAAAGATCAAACATTGCTCAAACCTGACCAAAACCTCCAAAATTCCAAATGCTGAGCATTTCGCTCGACACTTTGCTCGAGCGAAATTGGTCGCTTGACCATCTGCTCGAGCGAAATGACCCACTCAACACGAGCAATTTTAAAAACCCATTTTGCTCGACACCTAGCTCTAGCTAAACCTCAGTTGCTCGAGCGAACTGGGCTGTGCTCGAGCGAAAATCACAGATTAGAATAACTGCTCATGGTGATTTTCGAACAAACTCTTCTCACATCACCCAAAACTCGATTTTTGGCTTCTAAATTCAAAAACATTACCTATCTAAGCCATCCACACTTCCATAGAATAAATATACATCAATCCCTAGACTTACAAACATCCACAACTCCTTCAATCAAGGATTTCCACCCAAGCACACCTAAAGTCCAAAAATATACTAAAAACCTAGATCTACTACACCTTTGAACGATTTTAGAAACGATATTGAGAAAGATAGACGTACTTACTTGATATTTGATAAAGGATGATGATGATTTGTCAAGGATTCCAAGCAATCTTTCGAGATCACCCAATTCTCTCACTTCTCTCTCTACCTCCTTTTCAAGAACATAATGGATACACAAAACATAATGAGGGCTAGGGCAAAGTATTTCCCCATAAATCAGATTTTTAACTTCTTTTACCACTATACCCCTCCTCTTAACACCTTACTACTAATATGCCACTTATCACTTCATAATTAACTCTTTAGCTTAACTAGGCATACAATAGCCCTATACAATCTCATAATATCTATTACATCAAAATACATTTATTGATGTAAGTAATTAAATTTAATTATTAAAAAAGGAACGGGTGTGACAACTCACCCTCTCTTAGAAAATTTCGCCCTCGAAATTATACACAATACTCACCTTCTCACCAAGGAACGAACCAACATATGGAGCTCACAATGCATGCTACTACCAATGCACTTATAAATACCACTCTTACTTCCGACTCTGACATTCCAAGGAAAATCATGTCATCCAATCCAATTTTCCAAGACTTCCAATTTTAAGGGACGTTAGCTAGGCATCCTTCAAACAAGA
>NMUG010009291.1:0-11329 GCA_002855965.1 Monotropa hypopitys
TTGTGCCATGCCATGTTGTTTGGGCTTGGCACTTGCACATTTTGGCGTGTGTGTGTGTGTGAGTATTTTTGGTTATGTGATATACGTTTGACATGGTGAATTGGTTTGAGAATAGATACCGGTCGGGGAATCTCAAAGCAAATCACCAAGGTCATACGGTTACCACACTAGGATGTGTGTGTTGGGTATGAAGTGTTCTTTGGCTCAGAGTTTTTAAGCATTTTCATGTGTTGCATTTATTTCAGTTGATTCGTAGGTGTTGGTGCGATGACGTATCTTCGCTAGTTATGATTCATTGGGCATTCGTACAAATGGTCTTAAAGCGTGTCGACGTATACTCGACGTGTCCTCGCCGTGTCGGCGTGTCCTCGGCGTATCTGCGTATCCTTGGCGTATCCGCATGTCCTTAGTGTATCGGCGTACTGTAGTGTGATTAGTGGATTTTTTTTGTTAAGACGACAAAGCGAGAATTGTTTACGTGCGAGTTTGTAGAACCGAAAATAAAGTTGGACGTATGTACCATCGTTTCAAAAATATATATATATATAGAGAGAGGAAATAATTTTTTTTGTAAGAGCCGTAGCGGGAAGGCGATACGTTCATGGCTTTCAAGGATGTTGTTTCGCGTGGAACCCTCCATCTTTTAATTGTGTCGTAGAATCGATTTGCGTCAACGTACCCTTATCGTATTCGTAAGTACTCTTTTGTATCGTGGCATGTTTGTGGGTTCATGGATCGAGAAGCGTACTCTTGCACTGTTACTATTCGAGAGTAGATCATGGGATGTCAAAGCGAGGTCGTGTCTTTGCGAAAACGTGTGTCCGTTACGTACCGAGCAATTGTATCGAATCCAACGTACTACTTGAAACTTATTATCGTATCCTGCAAAGTTCAACCCTTGATAAGATCATTGTGACGGTGAGTTTTGGTTCCGGTTTATCCGTTGAGAATTGAGATTCCTTTGTTTCGTTGGACGGATGGTTTGGTTCTCATCCCACCTTATCTTTATTGAATTTTGAGGACGAAATTTCTTTAAGAGGTATGAGATGTAGCGACCTGATTTTTTGCGACCCCTTTTAATTAAATTGTCGATTTTTTAAAGGAGGAAAATTTTAAATAAATCTTTTGGGTTTAATAATAATAGCAATATTATTATTAGTAAAGATATACTACAAAACAAAAAAAATAAAAGATAAAACAAAAAATAGATACATCAATAGCTCCTAAAACCTTACCCATTTCCCTTCCACCAGCCGTAACCCCATGTTCCCCCCTTTTCCTGTAATCTCCCCCAGCCCTCATCTCCCATTCCCTTCTTCCTCCCACCGAAAATCTTCCTCCCTTTTTCCCGTCCATGGCCGCACATCTGGGTGGCGGCGCAAGAGGGTCAGCTTGGTGGTGGTTCGGCAAGGTGATGGCAGCGCAGGAGGCGCAAGGTCCGGTGGTACGGCACGACTAACGGAATGGGGTAAGCAGACATTGTTCCTTTCGCAGTGCTTGTTTTCGTTTATGCACATGGATACGTATAACTGCTTGCAGTGGTGGTTTAGGCTGCTCGCGACAGCAGTGTGCAACACGCGAAATTGTTACGGCAGTGGTGTGGTGTGTGCGCGATGATGGTTTGCATAGCTGTACATTGGCGGCCTTTCGACAACGGATTCTGACGGCAGTTGGTGTTCCACGTCAACAGTTCCTCAATTTGACTGTACGAGGTATATGCATTGTTTCTGATTTATGTATGAGAGTTTCTGTAAGTTTGCGAGCGCGTAATTAACTGTACCTGGTTGTGCGTGCAGGGTTGACTACAACGATAGATGTTTGACCGTGCTACTTTGTTGGCTGCGACGATGGTTTGTCGGTGGGTAAAATCTCTAACTCCTACTAAGTATGTGTGTGTGTACGTAGGATTTCTGTTTGTGTTGGAATTAGGCAGTGATCTTGGGCCCGCTAGGTGTGAGATGTTGTGTTGGAATTAAGCAGTGATCTTGGGACCGTTAGTTGTTTGACATGATGTCATTAGGGGCTTAAGCGTACGATTATTCGATAAATTGCCCATGTTAGTCTTGGGTTGCGTCTTGGCAGAATTGACACCGATGGACTATTGTAGGACTCGTGTGATTGTATGTTCGGTCCCGTTGAGTTAGTATGGTTATCGTAGAATCTTTGGGGCTCGGTTGGGCACAAATACTTGTTAAAAAGTCCTCAGTAGATGTTGTGATGAAATGGGACGATTAAGGTCCTCTCGGATACTCGGTGATACCTTAGCTTGGTTGTCTCCCTTGGACTTACCAAGGTGGAGTTAGTCATTGAGAAAATTTACGTAAGTGGTTTAAAGTGATAAATGAACATCAAATATGAGGATGTGTTCCACGAGGGCTACTCGTACAAAATCTTGAATCTATCACCTAAAGAAAAACATAATCTAGTAAGTTGACGCACATTGGTCATGACGTGAGTTACCACATTACTTATACGATCGGATTACGTTGATGACATACTTATTACATTGACGTACTATGCGGAACTGTGCCTTCTTCAGGGACCTCCCAGATATCGTGACTATGATAGGGGATTTTGATACTTTATACGGGGCGCCTTGTTCAGGGGTCCTGGGATGGTCGCGCCATCTACGACATTGTGCACAATAGGGGTAATGAGAGCCCTCCCAAAGTTATTTGGAAAAGACCGGATAGGATTGGTTAGTGGGTTGACGAGCCGCTAATCGAGCCTCGCCTTATCTATGTCTCAAAGATTAAACAACTTAAGGGTGCCTTGTTCAGGGATCTGATTGACACTACAGTTAGATGGGTGCCTTGTTCAGGTATCCTCTTGACACTATGATTATATCGAACGCCTTGTCTAGGAGTTCTGAAACTTGATACTTTGTGAATGCCTTGTCTAGGGATCCGGGTGACACTTTACTTTAGAATGCCTTGATTAGGGATTCCCTTACTTGACACATCATGAAATAAGGAACGAAACGTGAATGCAACTAAGTGTTAGACAACATCGAATGAACACTTATATCGTTTATTAGAGGACTCTTGCCTAGTTGTCCCTTGAAAGACTTATCTTACCTATTTGTGGACTCTTGCCTAGTTGTCCCTTGAAAGACTTATCTTGCCTATTTGTGGACTCTTGCCTAGTTGTTCCTTGGAATGCTTCGCTTACCTTTGTCATGGGCTCTTGTCTAGTTGCCCATTGAAGCTACCTATTGTACACGAATAGAATGATTAGTAACGTGTAACAAGGAAAGAATGAAATATCTCAAATATCCAATATGGTTTATGAATCCAACACTTAATGATGACGATGGTTGACGTGGTTTGCAACATGAGTTCAGGTTAGATATCTTGACACGGTGTTGGATTGGGATCCTTAGTAGATCCTTGGAGTTCTTTTACCTTAGTAGTAATGTTGGTTGAGTTGAGATAAGATATTGTTTCGATTGGACTTGGGGTGTTGTACCCTTTGTACTCACTTGAGGTTATGGTTTTGATTAGACGCACTTGTTGATGATATGCATGTGTCCCTGGTGTCTTGTGTTAGATTTACACTACGTGCACTTAGCTTCTTTACTGTTTCTGTACGTTTACTCGTGGACACGTAGGCACGCACCGCACGTGCATGTTTGGTAGTAGTTAGGGGTTTTCTCACTGAGCCGTCTGTGTTGCAGGACTATTCGGACTTGGAGATGGAGTCAGCTGCTGGATTTTATCAGGCTTAGCTGTTCCAGTTTTCAGTGGTAGTCTTTCAGTTTCAGTTGTACTTTACCTTTCAGTTATAGTACTTTCAGTTGTAGTTCCTTTACCTTGTACTTACAGTTCTTTATGTTCACAGTAGCAGCTATAGTAGTCTTGTACTTGTACTTTTCTTCCGCTCTCTACTTTGTTGTACTTCTACTTTGTACTGTACTGTGATATAATGAGAAACTCAACTGACTGTATCTGGATAGCAAGTAGTTGTATCCCCTGTTTATTATTTTAAATTGTATTTCAAAAAAAATGTTTTCAAAATCCGGGGCGTGACACAAGTAAATCAACTACCAATTCAAATGACGAAGCATGCCACCTTTAACTTACACATTGCAACCAATATGCTTATTCATACTACTCATGCCAATCATACATAATAATCATGTGAACAAGTAGCCACAATACAAAAATAAATCATCCACAAATCAAAGTATATGTATGGAAATGCATCTACACACTCACCAAAGTGTGAACACTTCAAATGAATTACTTCTTGGTATTTGAGGGGCCCGTCTCCTCATCTCTAGTTAAAAATATAATTAGAGCCTTAATCATCTTAACTTATCCAAAATTATATTTAAAAGCCTTATTTTTACTCAAATAAAGGTCCTTGGAACTTAATGAATTTTTGGGGTCAGCACACCCCAGAACCGATATCCAAAGACCCAGAACCGGTTGGCAACAACACTCCCAAAAATCGGTTTCCCTAACCAACAACTGGATATTGGTATCTCGAACCACTCAGAAACCGGTATCCCAAGCTATTGTCCAAAACGGGTACCCCTGGAGTTCAAAAACTGGTACCCCACACTGACTCTGGATACTGATATCCCAAGCCTCCGGATACCGGTATCCAGGCCTGTAGTCCGGAACCACTTTCTTCACCAGAGCTATCTGGAACCGGTTTCCACTTCCTCCTGAACCGGTTCCCACCCCCACTGATCCAAGACTGTTGAACGATTATGTCACGCCTGTATCAAAATTAATCAATTATAATTATTTAATTAAAAATAAAAAGGTTAAAGAGGGAAGGGAATGGTTATGGTGTTATTTTTTTAAATATGTTAAGCACTAATTAAAAATTTAATTAGTGTAAAATACATATGTATATATATACTTTAAATAAAAAGTATGTACTTGAGGGCATGTAAGGATAAAAGAGAGGAAACGGGTGAGGGTAAATAGGTCTTTAGACCTTAAAATCTGATTAGGGTTGAGGGTGGTTACCAAAAGTCATTATCATATTCTAAGTGTGCTTTGTGAGAGATTAGAGAGGAAGAAGAGAGATATTTGTGTTCTTGGCTTGGATTGAAGTCCTTAGAGGAGGAATTGGAGGAAGAGATATTCTCCAAACTTGTTCATCTTATAAGTATGAACACTTTAATGTATTTTATTATTTGATTTCGTTCAAGAGTAGGACTGGATTAAGGATTTTAGATGAAACTCGTTGTTAATGAAAAAATTCCTACATCTACTTGTAGGTCCTTGATTTGATGATGTTTGGGTGAGTATTTGAGGCTTAGGTTGGAGTATAATCAGTATATAGATGGTTACTACACTTTATGATACTTATTTTTCCAGATCTTGGAGGTTTAGATTGAGATTAAGAAGAATTTTTTGGGTTTAGTCGAAGTTATAATCGCATATTTAAACAGACAATTTTCTGCGCATCAACCGGTATGCACACCGGTATACCGGCCGGTAAACCGGATCTTATATCAGTCTCGCATGCAAGTGACATTTTGTGGAGATACAGAGAGTTGTTTAACTGGTAAGCCACCGGCATGCCGGCCGGCATGCCAGGCGGTTTACCGGTCCCATACCAGTTTTGGCGAAATTTGGACAGTAGGTTTTGGCTTTACAAAAGAAGGAAAAATTGCACTAAACGTCATGCTGGCCGTCATGCTAGGAAGTACACCAGTTGTGTATCGGTTCCATACCGGTCAGTGAAAAACCTAAGGAGGAAGTTGGTGGGTTTTGGGGATGATCCTAAATTGATTTTAAGCTTTATTTAAGAAGAGTTTAAGAGGTTATGAAAGTCTAAAAAGATTAAGAACCAACATTGAAGTGCTTAAAATAATATTTAGTACTTAAGAGGGATTATTTATATGCTTTTATAATGTTATCACAGGAGACAAGCTGGAGTCTTCTAAGGCAGCTCAGTAGATTCGTTCTTGGTGATTCCATACTTGGTGAGTGTGTAGATGCCCTTCTAATACATGTACTTTGATTTTCAATGGGTGATTGCTTGCTTGTTGCTACTTGATCATATGACTCTTATGTGTTAGAAATATATGAAAATACATGTTGAGAAATATTACATGCAAGCATAAACATGAAAGTAGATATGGCATTGACTGTTGCATTGGGCATGTTAGTGGTTACTTTATCAAACACTTGAGAAGATACTATCTTTTGATTGCCATCATTTGGAAAGGAATGACAACGGAAATGTATTTGCAATGTGTAAAGAAGAGGAAGAGTAATGAGAAGAGATAACCCTAGGCATGCTCCAAAAAGCTAAGAGGCCGAGAATAAGGGTAATGAGAAGAGATAACCCTAGGCATGCTTTTGTAAAGCTGTTAGGTCAAGAATAGGGTTTGGGCTTGATTAGTCCGCCCTTAGCAAGTGTGGCGCCCTTACTTATGATTAATAAAAATTATTAGAAGAGAAATGACATGTCAACTAATTACAAAATAAATGTACTAAGGGTACGATGGAATGTGTACATGACTTATTGCATGTTTACGTGTTATGCGGGGAGAGGCACAACCCTTTTACTACTTGTTGGCCTATTGTATGTTTACGTGATATTCGAAGAGAGACACAACCCTTTGTGAATTTACTTCAAGTATTTGTTTTCAATTTAGAGTACATATATTGATTGTTGTAACTGACACTCCTGTATATCTTTTACCTGTTTGTTTTGCAATTTATATCCAGGTCAGAGAGATTAGCTGGTTCACCTGTAAGCCTATGCCAAGAGGATGATCTAGTAGAGAGAGTAGCTAGTAGTGCTCCTGTTGGGAGTTATCTTTGGTTTATCTATGCTTTAGAATAATAATGGAGTTGTTTCGGGACTACTATGCACTATTGATGGTAGTGAGAGTTGGTGGAGTTGTTGATTCACAGTATTTAGACTTGCGGTAGTTTTTAGTACTACTGTTTTTAGGCTTGGAGTCTTACTTTGGGTTTTCAGTTTTTGTACTTCCACTGCTATATTATTATTGTTGGTTTCAGTGAGATGGTGTTATGGTTATCACTTGGGTTTTGGTTTGATGCTTTATTTAGTCATGCATCCGTTGCTGGTATATATTTTTATTATATTCCGGGATGGGTCGTGACAGGTTGGTATCAGAGCTCTAGGTTATTAGATTCTGGAGTCAGGAGTGCTTGAGGACTTGAGGTGAGAGTTAGGATGCGTTGGGAGTGAGTATATTCCGGGATTATTATACGTGTTACTTTGACACCCACGCAACTACCTTGAAATCCAATTTGAAAACGTATGATGAACGTATTTTCAAATGGAAAGTCTTGGGAAGTTAAATGAAAAAGCATGATATATCGGAATATCGAGTCTAGGTTGGTTTGAAGAGTTAGTAATCAGTACGATAGAAGAGTATATCTGAGAGTATAAGAATCGATAAAAAGCATGGATTGGCAAGTTAATCGTAAGGCTTTGAACACTTGAGTATTGTATGATTTTTTTGCACTTTATCATGATATGATATGGGTTGTGTATTATATATATTGTTGATTTCTAAAAGAATCTTTTTGCAAACATGTGAGTATAATGGAAAATGTTGAGGATGCGGCTTCTACCGGACCTGTAGAGGGAGAGGTGAATCAACCTCTTGCACCAGAGAATCCACCTCCAGTGTTTCCTGAGAATAGAGTGAAGGCAGCTATGACTCAGTTTCTAGAGAATCAGGTTGCATTTATGCAGTGGCATACTAGACAAAAAGAGGGAGCAGCAGGGACCAGGTTGCTGGAATGGTTTCTTAGACTCCACCCGACAAAGTTTGAGGAGACTGTGTCTCCATCTGTGGTAGAGACTTGGCTAAGATGGGTGGAAAGAGTCTTGAGAGATATGGGGGCAACGGATAAACAGAAAGTCAACTTGGCGACTTTCAATCTAAAGGGAGATGCCCTTGCTTGGTGGGAGGCTTATAGCCGTCAACTTATGACGGTTGAGCTTGGAGGGGTTCCTAGGGTTATCACCTAGGAATTATTTGTGAAAGGGTTCAATGACCAATACTATCCATAGAGTTACCGGATGGAGCAGGAAAATGCATTTCTTTACTTGAAGCAGGGAAACATGATTGTATCTGAGTATGAGGCAAAATTTGCTGCTTTGTCTCGCAATGCTATGGAGTTGGTAGACACCGATGCAAAGTGGTGTAAGAGACTTCGGGGAGGTTTGACTTCCTATATTGCTATGTGATTGACATCTTTCAGGGAGAGAGACTATGCTGACTTAGTGGAGATGGACAGAATGATTGGCAAGGATGTTCAGATGATGTATGAATAGCGTGATAAAAAGGGGAAGACAAGCGGCGGTTGGTCGGGTAAGACTTCCAGTGAGGGTGGCTATTCTAAAGGAAGCGAAGGGAAGAATTTTTCCAAAGGGCATGGGGGTTCCAAGTCTCAAAGTAACTGGCAGAAGGGAAAAGCAATCGAGGTGGCAGTCAGTTTTCAGATGCTAGTGTGCACAGTGGTGATCGACGTTGTTTCAAATGTAGAGGAGTGGGGCATTTGATTCGAGATTGTCCAGAGAAGGATGCAAAGATGCAGCAAGTGAAGTGTTTTTCCTGTGGGGAGATGGGACACAAGGCATCGTGATGCCCAAAGCCTCGTGGTTCTACAGCTTCTTCATTGGGTAGTGCATCGGTGGGTCAGGTTCGTGGCTCAGGTGCTAATATGGTGTCAGGGAGAGTTTTTTCTGTGACACTCCAGGTGGCTGAGGCATCTCCAGATGTGGTTACAGGTACTTTTCTGGTATCTGGGTTTTACGCTCGGGTTTTTCTTGATTCTGGTTCTACCCATTCATTCATATTAGAGTTTTTTGGGTAGTATGCTTGGTAGACCTTCTGTGATATTACCTTATATGTTGGCTATCTCTATGTCTGTGGGGGAAACTATTAGCATAAACTTATATTACCCAGATTGTGAGTTTGAAGTAGAGGGTAAGAAGCTATTGGTAGATCTGGTACCTTTGTTGATGATTGACTTTGATATTATATTGGAGATGTATTTCTTGTCAGCACATCATGCTTTGATTGATTGTCTGAATAAGGAAGTTCTATTTCGAATTCCGGGGGAGAAAGAAGTGAAAATTGGTGGTGAGAAAATTGTGGGCAAACCTTGCCTTATCTCTTGTGTTCGTGCTAGAACTGTATTGAGTAAAGGGTGTCAAGACTATTTGGTCTATATTATTGATGATCAGAAAGAAGGGTTAAGCATTACAGATATTCCTGTTGTAAAGGATTTTAAAGATGTTTTTCCGGATGAATTGCCAGGAATTGTTCCTGATAGAGAGATTGAGTTCACCGTCGAATTGTTGCCTGGGGTTAGTCCAATCTCTATTGCGCCATATAGAATGGCACCAGCATAGTTGTATGAACTGAAAGTGTAGTTGAAAGAGTACTTGGAGAAGGGCTTCATTCAGTCTAGTTCTTCGCCTTGGGGTGCACCTGTACTTTTTGTGAAGAAGAAAGATGGGTCTATGCGAATGTGCATTGATTATCAGCAGTTGAATAGGGTGACGATTAGAAATAAGTACACTTTGTCGAGGATTGATGACTTGTTTGATCATTTGCAAGAGGCAACTATATTTTCAAAGATAGATTTGCAGTCGGGGTACCACCAGTTGAAGATTAGAGATAGTGACGTGCTGAAGACAGCTTTTCGTACCAAGTACGGTCACTTTGAGTTTTTGGTTATGCCTTTTCATCTTACCAATGCTCCTGTCATTTTTATGTATTTGATGAATCGAGTTTTCGAACCCTACTTGGATTCTTTTGTGGTAGTCTTTATTGATGATATTCTTATATACTCTCGTAATGAGGAGGAACATGAACATCACTTGAGGATTGTACTATAAACTGTAAGGGAGAAAAAATTGTATGGGAAATTCAGTAAGTGTGAGTTCTGGTTGCAGAGTGTGGTTTTCTTGGGGTATGTGATATCTAGTGATGGCATTCAGGTGGATCCTAAAAAGATTGAGGTAGTAATTAATTGGTCAGCACCGACTAGTGTGACGGAGATCAAAAGTTTTCTGGGGTTAGTCGGGTACTACCGTCGTTTCATTTAGGATTTCTCTGAGATTGCTTTGCCTATGACGAAGCTTATTCGGAAGAATGTCAGGTTTGTGTGGTCGGAAGAATATGAGAGCAGTTTTTGAGCCTTGAAAGAGAGGTTGGTATCTGCACCAGTCTTGACAATTCTGGAAGGTACCAATGATTTGGTAATCAATAGTGATGCGTCGTTACGTAGACTGGGATGTGTGTTGATGCAGAGGGGGAAAGTTATTGCTTATGCTTATCTTCAACTGAAGCCTAATGAATTAAATTATCCCACCCATGAATTAGAGTTGGCAGCAGTGGTTTTTGCTTTGAAACAATGGCGTCATTATCTCTATGGTATTACGTGTGAGATTTATACGGATCACTAGAGTCCCAAATATCTGTTCACCCAAAAAGAACTGAATTTGAGACAGCGGAGATGGATGGAACTTATAAAGGATTGCGATTGTTTGATTCATTATCATCCGGAAAAGGCCAATGTAGTGGACGATGCGTTGAGTAGGAAATCGGAGGGCAGTCTATCTTGTGTAAAGTGTGCTAGAATCAAAAAATTTTGCGAGGTAAAGAAGTTGAATGCATAGTTGGAATTTGGCAGTAGATGTCATACCCCATCCCCGACAACTGCAATAACAGCCATCTAAGGACGGGCGCGCGATGATAGAACACACTAAACAACACTAATCTCATAGTAATCTAAAATACTAATGCGACTAAAATTGAAAATAAATTAAAACTACTGAACTATGAAATATCTACAAACTGGAAGACTACAAACTGAAATAAAATATCTACAACTCATGAACTATGAACTGAAGTAAAATACTCAACTGTACAAAATAGGCTACAAACAACAACTCAAAACCTCACTACTGAACCAGAAATAAAAACAAACTCACTCACACAACCACAGGGCTAAACAGTGACCAAAATCTAACAAATTGGAACAACATATACAACTGTAAGAAATATAATAAAAGCTCTGTAACTGGAAAACTTGGAATGACTCGAACAACATCTCCTAATACTCTGAAAAGACTCCTCATAAATGCTGTACTGGTGGACTCTAAACTGATCCTAACTCAGCAATACCTGGATGAGGGAAAGATAGGGTCAGCTTTGGAAAAAACTGATGAATACTTATAAGAAAAACATAAAGTAAATGAGCTAAAAATAGCTATGGATCACTATATTTTCAAAAGTTGTTCTTTTATTTTAAAACATTCTATTTTAAAACTCATTTTCTATTTCTCTTTCCAAAAAATTCTTTTA